>RXPK01000050.1:2647109-2939521 GCA_004143645.1 Protaetia brevitarsis | reverse complement strand
ATGTTGTCACACAAAGTTTTTTTTTCTTTTCGAACCAGTCCTGCGAACATAGCAGGCAAAAAAACTTCAATTAAAAAATCGATGTAGAACATGGCTGTATAATTATATTATTATTATTATATGTATAATTCTTCCGCCAATTTATACATACTCTGTGTATTTTAAGGACATACTTTGACTTATCTAACAACGTTTGTATTGTTGCTCGGATCCTTGGGGTCCTGTATCTATCTACAGAACATCGTTCGAAAGAAACAAATGTAAAAATGGGAAGATGTAATTTTATTAGAACGGAATCCAACATGTTTTGCGCAAATTACCTGCCTCCCTTCTTCTGCATGAATAGTTGTCAGTCCCACGAGTTTACGAGTAAGAATACACAGTCTTGTGAACATCTTTAAATTAGAATCTAAACCAAAATAAATTTTCTTAAAAGAGTTCAAATTTGATATCCCGATGGGCTGAAAGTTATTTCGTTACGTTTAAGATGTCACGTTAGTCGCAAAGTAACCCCAGTTCACGACATTTTACATGATTGGATAAAGGTCCCTAAACCAACGAGGTCTGCTTGGCTTCTGTAGACTTTAATGGAGTTCTTACTATTTGATGTTTCGATAGGAGGATCAAAAAAATTATATTTTGAAAGAGGTTTATTTAGCATATGTAGAAATGGTGGAGTTGCCGCTTAAGTAAGGAAAGCAAGGAGTTGTTTCTTCTTTCTCAAGCAAAGCATGGCGACTTAAGCATCTTGAGAACTATTGCTATAGCTGAATTCGTAAAAATCATAAAATTTCTCACTTTCACAAATATGGCGATCCATTTTCGATTGGTGTGTTATGTAAAACGGTTACAGAAATAAATAAGACGCAACCGTTCGTTCGTAAAAATATAATTCGTCTTTAAAGATATGGATGAATGTGTGCATATTATATATATATGTACATAATGACAATGTATATTCTTAAACATAATAATAATAATATTTTCTAAGGGAGGAACGGATTAGAATTGATTTATTTCTTTTGTTTGCCGTTCTTTTTAAACAGGGTGTGTGTTTTCGCCTTAGACGGCGACGGTGAGGGCGGAGCTTGTAGTTGAAATTGTTCTACGTCATCTCCGTTTTCTAAAGACTCGGGTCCTAGACATAGCGGTTGACCGAACGGTCTGTTTCCTGAACCATCTTGGGAATTGCGTTCTGAAACGTCATCCTTATTAAGTTAAATGGCAGTTCTTCCGTTCCGTCGATGTTGCAGCGTGATGGAATTACAAACAATATCACACGTGTCTGCCCTTGCACGTACTACTTAAATATAAGTATTATTTACAGAGAATGTTTATTCGTTTTGAAATGTTCTAAAAATGTGTTTTAGTACATATTTTATATTTTGGACTAAATCGAAGGTTGGTTAAACATCTGTGGTTCTTAGGCTTTTCAAACATGCAATTCTACAAAAGTTGTAAAAAAAATATTTAGACTTCAAGAATTTGTATACATAATCTTTCACACATGTATCAAAATATAAATATTGTTCTATTATATATTTCTGCTTGAGCAAAAACAAGAAAAAAAAATAGTGAAAGTAATGTGTGCTAAGTATCTTAGACAAGAAAAAAATAAACCTTACATATCCTATTGCTAGTAAAATCTGTTGCAATAACAACCATCCAAACTCTAGTTATTTAGCTTTAAACAATAAAAGATTTTATGTTAGTTGAGTTATTAAAATAGGAAATCAGAATAACAATATCATTTATTTAAAATACACATTAAACTTCACTTACATTTGTACTATGTATCTACAGTGAGGTCGTAAATTGTCCCCCCCCTCCTGATAACTTTTGAATGGTGCGAGATAGAGCAATGAAACAAAACTAAGTGAATTAGAGATAATTTGTGATTTTTGCCTATAGAGATACGCACATGCTTCTGATGTAAAATAGAGGGCGTAGCTATCTTTAAAATTTTAAATAGGAAGTAATTTCATTTAGAAGCTATTTGGAAGATATTTCTATTACTTTTATGCAATGCAAACAGTTTTACGATTTTCGAAATTTTTACCAACTTATCCAAGATTAAAATTGGAGTACTTACGTTCTTTTTCTAAGCCCTCGTATAAATTGTAGTTTTATGTCGACTTAGAAGCGATTAGCTGTAAAATATGACATATTTTTACAATATGACGTTTTTGCAAAATTTAGCAAAAGTATCTTATCTGTCAGTGTTATGTGTCATGTGTGTGGTTATTTATGTTACAGATTACTGTAATTACAGATTTCTGTACACTATACCCAAAAAGCGAATACGAGGGCTATCGAAAAGAGTAACGTAAGTACTCCAATTATTAATCTTGGATAAGTTGGTAAAAATTTCGAAAATCGTAAAACTGTTTGCATTGCATAAAAGTAATAGAAAATATCTTCCAAATGAGTTCTAAATGGAATTATTCCTATTTAAAATTTTAAAGATAGCTATGCCCTCTATTTTACATCAGAAGCCATGTGTATATCTCTATAGGCAAAAAACACAAATTATCTCTAATTTCACTTAGTTTTGTTTCATTGCTCTAATCTCATACCATTCAAAAGTTATCAGGAGGGGGGGACCATTTACGACCTCACTGTATATAAATAGAAGTATATAATACTTATGCTGTTAATTGTTTTGCAATAACTCTACTTACTAGTATGTTCTCCAAATGTCGACTAGATCCAATTGCTGCGATACTAGTAATCACAGAGAGTACGTGCAAATAGCTTTCCATTTATTTAACTCATTGCTTTTGTTATATCTAATAATGAAGCAAAATTTCCCTGTCTTAGAGACTTTTCCCGATCATTGTGCAGGTAGGTCACTAAATGCATTTCTTTGTATAGCAATGTCGCTTTTTAAAACATTTTAAGTTGCTATTTATGCTAAAATTATATACGTTGTACTAGTTTAACCTTTTTATTATATCAATTTTTACCATATACAGTATAACCTTCTATAGTGGACATCTTCATTTAGTGAACACTTGTGGATGTGAAAGATAAATAAACTATACCAAAATTTATTTATTCAGAATTCCTCAATAAACGCCCTTTTTTACAAACTGAAAGAGGAAATTTTAATTCCGAAAAAACAATTATAATATTTAGGACAGAAATCTCTTAGCTCTATTTATTGCTGTCACGTATGCTAAAAATTTAGTACTGTTCTAAAAAAGTCGACTGACTTGGGCGACACTTTACTAAACAGAAATAGAATTGATATTTCCAAACACATCATCACATATAGAGTTTGTTCAAAAATTTCTCCGTACAAATTCGGTTAAATTGGCAAATATTCACTGTTTTTAGTACCAATCAAAATGAAACCGAGAAAAAAAAACTGAAAGAAAGCGTCTTTGAGATAATTAAAAATTTAGTATATATATTTTAAGTTTAACGTTATTTATATTCATCAGTATTTTAGAGAACGATATAATATGTGGTATAAAAATCTTAAACGCAATATCTTCAAAGTGAACAAAATATAGTTACAGTGAATTTCATTTCAAGTATTTTTAATAAAAATCGCGCTAGGCCTGCCTCACTGCAAATTAGAGCATACAGTGGAATTATATAAAAATATAGTACAGCAACGAGAAAAAGTTCCGTTAGTGCTTGATAATAAAGAAAGTATGACGTAAACCCAATCTTTACATGATATATTGTAACATCCGACTCCACTCAATAAAATAAATGAAATGAATTTCGATATTTCTCTTCAATTGCCGGCAATAGACATTGCCAGCTGATTTGGTGGAGAAAGCCTGATTCGTCATAAATTGTTAACTATAATTTGGCGACTTAAGATTGTCATAAATTAAAATAAAATTTAATTTTTAACTACACTTTTAATTTATATACCTATAGCTAAAAAAAAAATCTAAAATCAATACCTCACTATCATTATCTATTGATAAAAAGACACGCTTTCAAAATATTTCATAAAATATTTACTTTATTGAATATGAGATAAAAGGGTTCTACTTTTGATGATAAATTCAAATAGGCAAGTAGGCAAGTAGGACGGTGTAATAAAATAGGAATTATCAGCAAATATTACGCCTGCATTTAATATCTACAGCTTCAATTAGCAGAGTCTTAATTGAATTATTACTATTGTTACCAATATCACTATATTTAGCAGTGATAGAATAGTGTGCAGTGAGTTTGCTGCGCCGTGTAAAATATTTCCAAACTTATCCAATAAAAATGTCTTAATTCTTATAATTTCTCTTATAAACACATAAACACTAATGAAATACTTTTCATTCTCATTTAATATTCTTACATTTAACTATTGAATAGTTCAAATTCATACGAAATGTTATGAAGGTTTAGCAGCAAGATATTGATTTTAGAAACATTTTTTTTTCTGTTGTAGATATTTAAATCAAAAGTAAAGTTATTTAATTAATCACTATAGTTAAATTTTATTTTAATTTATGACAATCTTAACTCGCCAAAGTATAATAAAAAAATGGTGGTATGAATCAGACCTTTTATTTATTTCTTTTCCTCTTCTTTATTTAGGTAATTTAACTTAATATTTAACGATCCAGAATGTACAAATACTTTGATCAAGTAACGGTAAATCTCTTTGCGATCTTATCTTAAAACCGCAAACAAACATAACAACTGATGGTGGTATATTGCCGGCAACCGAAAAAAAAATATTTAATTTTTTTTTATTTATTTTATTGAGTAGAGCCGTATGTTACAATATATCCAGTAAAAATTGTGTTCACGCCATATTTTTCTTTCCTAACAAGTTACGCGGAAACTTTTTCTGTTGCTGTACGTGTGCAGGAAGAATGTGAAAAAAAAAATTCGGATTTCAGGGATATGGCCGAACGTGGACAAGAAATCTGATGTTAAGACCAAATTTCATCAGTGCAACTATCTATTGCTCCAATCACTAAATTTACGTGATTTTGTTCGAAGGTTGAACTTTTGTCAATGAAGATTAGTAAACAAACAAATAGGGTTAGGTTTCCTCAATAAAATTTAATTTATTATGAAGCTATCTTCCATTGGAATTATCACGTTAACCATGGTAATTAAGGAGTTTCCAGAATACGAGGGTGGATCAATACGTTGGTGACTTTTTGAACTTTCCTCGCAGCTAATTAAAACTCAACACTGCTCCAGGCAACCACCATCTGTTAATAGGTACCTGTCTAATTTTGATCTAGCTCCTCCTTTAACTTTGTGTTTGGCAGCTATTCAAAGCATGTAACCAGTGCATTTTTGTAAAAATGGAAAAAAGTAAATTTTGACTGCCAATAAAACATTTTCTTTCGGAAAAAAAATCATCACTCAAGTCGAGAAAAAGCTTCACAAGTATTATGGGGATTCTGTACGAGCAATCGTAAAAAATGGTTTACTGAGTTTTGTCGTGGCAGAACATGCTTGAAATCACTACATCCGAAAATGTCCACAAAAATGCACGATATGGTGATGTCCCATCAAAGAGTGAAAGTTAGCCAGATGGTTGGTGCCATAGGCATATCATATGACTCTGTGATTTCGATTTTAAATGATCACTTGGGTTTCAGAAAGCCGTCCGCAGAATGGGTACCACGTATCACAATTAACAATAAATACAATCATGTAGCAACTTCGAATGAGTGTTTGGCGTTATTCAACTACAATACGCATGGGTCTTGGCGCCATTTTCTAACAGTGGAAGAAACATGGATCTATTATATCACACTGGAGACCAAGCAGCAGTCTAGACAATGGGTTTCTCTGCGCGAACCGGGGCGGAAGAAAGTCAAGGTAGGCTAAATCGGCTAATAAGGTGATGGCGACAGTTTTGTGGGAGGCACGCGGTATAATACTCATTGATTACCTCAAAAAATGAATAAGATAAATGGTGAATATTATGCCAACTTATTGGATGGATTCAACGACGATTTGAAAAAAAAAAACACGATTGCATTCGGCAAGAAAGTGTATTCCATCAGGACGGTTTGTAGCACTATGGCAAAAATCCATAACTAGACTATGAATGCTTCCCCATCTGCCATATTCTCCGCATTTAACCCCAGAGACTATTTTCTATTTCCAAACTAAAAAAATCCTTTGATGGAAAGAGATTTAGCTCCAACGATGAAATCAGTGAACAAATAAATGCCTATTTTGAGCACCATGAAAACATCTGTCATTCGGAAAGGAATAAAAAATTGAAGAAATGTTGGACAACGTGTCTTGAGTTAAAATGATATTGTATCAGAAGAAAGAAAAAAAACTTTTTTGTAGAAATGAATTGAAATGTAAGTAATGAAATTTAATAACATAACGTTGAAAATAGGTTTATTCTGCCATCTAGAAGCACTATTGGCAAAAAACACTAGTGCATTTACTCTGAATGATGTTGGAGGTGATCGATACTTGTCAGTTTAGAGAAAGATTGTCAGCAAAAAATTGAGTAAAATTGAGGAGCAATAGTTGTTAACAAAAATATGGTATAGTCGCGACATTATTATTTAGCACTTGAACGAATGGGCCGACGCTTTGATGGGTGCTGAATATTAGAACTTCAAGCAAATGAAATCGGCAGAAATGACGTATATCTACGTAAAGTAGAAATAATATTAGTTAATCTTGACATAAAAACAGATTTACTAAAATTCCACTTGACTGATATTTCAAGACAGCAGAAGTGTTCTAGTTGCCTAGAGGTGTCCATTAAACAGAGGTTACACTGTATTTTGTTTCTCGTGGTTATTTTATTCAGGATCAAACTATTACAAAATGGTATTATTCAGCGATCGGAAAATAAGCTTATGAAACAGTTCCTTAGTGTTTCGTACGGTAGGATTGCGAGAACCGTACGCAAACGCAAACGAAACAGAGAAAACATATCAATTCTTTTTCTGTATAAAGTTTGTGTACCTGTACGCAAACGATATTCGTACGTTTAAAACGCAGCGACTGAGAACGAAAACACAAAGGTTTCGTACCGTACTTTATAAAAATACGTTATCTCCATTTAAATCGTTTGTGTAAATAAACCTAATAAGTACATT
This sequence comes from Protaetia brevitarsis, assembly GCA_004143645.1. Classification (NCBI taxonomy): domain Eukaryota; kingdom Metazoa; phylum Arthropoda; class Insecta; order Coleoptera; family Scarabaeidae; genus Protaetia; species Protaetia brevitarsis. The sequence goes on along the minus strand of RXPK01000050.1, from coordinate 2,932,460 downwards.
ACGTTTAATGTACCTAGGAAATGTTGGAATTTTCATACCATTATACTGTCGTAAATTAAAGCACCTTTTTATGTACTTAGCACAGATGGCACAGATGTTTGTAAATGCCAGCAAACATTCTTTTGTAGTTGTAATGTGCTCACAAAGTGATTAATTAAATATCTAGTTCTTATAATTTACTTGATGTTTATTGGATTGATAGAATGCAAATGGTTCACCCAATCTTAAATAAATAGGGAAGTAAGGGAATAAGGAGTGGTTAATGATGCATGTAATCCTTATGTAAATCTCTTAATTATCCGTGAATCCATAATTTCAGGCAAGTATATTCACAATTTTAATAAGGGATCCCATATTTCCAAACAAATATATTAAGAATGAAAACCAAAGATCTTTCTCACATTATGGCATAACTGCATATTTAGACATAGATTTAATAATATAATATACATTTAAATAAAGAAACAAAAACATAGTAGGTTAGTAAGTCTCGATTTTGTTACCAGACACATATAAGTGACATTCTTATATTATAACAATTGCCAGTCAAAAAAAATGCTGCGACTAAAGAATATCGTTTTGCGTGTTTTTTTTTTGGGACGAATAACTTGACTGAAACGATATGCGAAAATGGAATTAATTCGTGGTGGTAAAGTTTTAAAAGAACACGATGGAAATTTAGATACTACGATTCATATTTTTGTTTATTTTTTATTACTATTATTTATTCAACTTAAATGTTTATTTTTCTCAATTATTTTTTTCTCATTTATTTCTACCTTGTACTTTTTCATTATATACAACGAAATGCAAGAAACCAATATAAAACACACTTGTTTGCTTTTCATCCAATATTAGTGCGGTAGTACAACTTAACACTAAACTAAATAGTAAAATCGCAAGTACGTTAAACGTAGCGTACGGTTTGCGTACTTTCTTTTTGTATTCTGTATTCGGTAACGTTCACATACATAACGATTCAAGGCCACCTAAAACATATGTACTTAGTACAGTACGATATCGTTTGTTTCGTTCTCAGTACATTTTAATGTACTGTATAACGTTTGCGCTCGCCGTACACAAACTTTATAAAGAGCGGGATAGTTTGCGTTCTTCCTAGGTACGGTACGTAAACGTACTGTTTGTTTCTCGATCGACTGGTATTATTACAGTAGTCAATTTATATTATATATGATAATCAATAACCTTAACTATACCACTATGGGTTGTAAAGGTAAGTTCCATACACAAACACTTTTATTTCTTGTTATAGATAAGCGATGACCATTCTTTCTTGTTTTTTTGCATTCTTCTTGCTTCATTCCAGGATATCCCTCTTTTTCTTAAACTTTCTTCTACTGTACCATTCCATGTTTTTTTCGGCCTGCCTCTCTTTCGTTTGTGTCTTGATCGTGCCAGCCATACTCTTTTCGTTAGTCTTTCCTCTTCCATGCGTATCATATGCCCAAACCATCAATTTTCTGTCTCTCTATGCTATCTAAAATCGGCTCTACCCCAATTCTTCTCTTATCTTCTCGTTCTTTATTCTATCTCTTCGAGTGACCCCTTTAACCGCTCTTAAATACCTCATCTCCAACGCTTGTATTTTACTCTTAGCTTGATTATTTAGAATCCAACTTTCACAACCGTATGTCAATATAGGTTTAAATATTGTGTTAAACACCGTTATTTTTTTTTTCTTTGAAATTTCCTTCTTTCTTATAAAGCGTTGTTCATTGCATAATATAATTTTATCCACTTTCAATCCTGCTGTTAATTTCTGCTTCCTCTTTACCTTCTTGGTGTATATTTATTCCAGATATTTGTATATTTCTACTTGTTCTATAATCTTTCCATCTATATAAATTATTATTTTCTCATCGCTTTTCCCTATTGACATAACTTTAGTCTTTTCTGCATTTATCCTCATATTTTTCTTTTTCAAAGCTGTTTCCCAAATATCTAAATTTGCTTCCAGATCCTTTACATTCCCCGCGTACACTACCAAATCGTCGGCAAAGGCACTTTCCGCGATTTCCACTATCTTCATGTCTTTATACCCTATTTGCAATTTTCTTCGTTTTCTTTTTAATCTCTTTCAAGATGTCATCAAGAACTATATTAAAGAGTGTAGGGCTTAAGTACTCCCCTGTCGCAATCCTTCCTTAGTTAAAATTCTTCTGACTGCATTCCGCCCATTCTAACGTAATTTCTGGTTTTATTTTATATTATAGCAATTCAGTTTTTTAGTTTGCTACTTATTTTTCTTTTAATTAAGACTTTTCCATATCAGATCCTTGGTATACAGTCAAAAGCCTTCTCTATATCTATAAAACACATATATGTTATTATTACTTTGTGTTTTTCTCTAAAAGTTGTTTTCAATATGAATATATTTATCCTGTAACTTCCTCGACCCTTCCTGAAACCACACTGTGCCTCTTCAAGTTGTACTTCAGTTGTTACTTTTCAGTCTTTTCTCAAGAATCCTCTCGTATTCTTTAGCATAACGTATCAGTAGGGTATTCTCGATAACTTTTACATTCTTTGTTGTCTCCTTTTTTATAACAAGGGTAGCAATATTCCACTTCCCAGTCCTCCGGAATTTTTTGACTGAGTTCCATATCTTATTTATATAGTACCTTGATAACTTTTATTCCAGTAGTCAAATTTGATGTAAGATAATAATATTTCCTTGCGAAATTGTGAATTTAAAGTTAGTTTGATGTCTGTTGGTACAAGCTACAAGTTACATACACCAGTTGTTTGATCAATAGCTGAAATTTCAGTTTTGTGCTAATATTCGTCAAATTTATTTATTCAAATAATAATACTTGATTCTATATTCTAAGGGATTCGATACCTCAACGATTCCGTCTAGAGGTTATTTTTAAATCTTGACTATTTTTAAACTGATTATAGATTCTGACCTGAAGATGCTCGGTTAGAGCGAAACCGGTCGTGTAATATATTAAAGAATTTTGTGAGGTTCAAGACCTTTTTCTTGGTTCTTTTCCTATATTTTTTAAATGTTTAAACCTGTCAAGTTAAATATTTATTGCTTCTAAGTGTGATTTTTGTAACGATTTACGTTTTAAAGTGTACGTGCATATTTTATCAGCGAACGTGTGATATTGACAGTAATTGCGTTACACTCTAAGCCTTTGAACAACCCTTTTAAAGTATTTCATCTAGTGCCTGTTAGTCAAACAATTAGTTGAAGGTATTTTATACCCGTTCGCTCCATCTCTCCATTTACTTCAAACGCCTATCAAAAGGTAGATACGTAAATAAAGGAATAACGAAATAATAACTACAAATAAAACGTAAAAAAGAGCGATCGAGTATAAAAGAAACTGAAATGGGGGAACAAACCTACGAAAATGATTAATATTTTATTGTTAGGCCTGTTACGTAAATTAATGCATCAAACGTTAAAGAAAGGGAGAAAGAAAAGAAAAGAAAAGAGAAACGATTTTCAGAGCATTATTCGGGTGAACCAGTGGGGGTTAAAAATATCACACGGTTAGGGAGTTTTGGCGCTCGGGTCTTAGGAAGCTTCGCTATGATCTCGCTAGCGGAAAATCACTTAACGCCTAAAGACGAAAAGTGAGACTCGGAACGTCAGCATGGGAAGGGACGCATACATTCAGCTGCTGCGGGGCTGACATTAAGCATTTAACATTTACAAAGCGAATTCGAATTACTGAGTTTCTGAAACTTGCCGTTTCGAGAATCAAGTCGTTCATCTGAACTTTCTTTGTTCCCGCTCTTAAACGTGAATTATGCATGACGTTTTAAGTAAACATTTCTGTCGTCTTCAAGTTACACCGAGGAAAGGAAAATCAAAATGTTCAACGGTAGGGTGTGCTAATTAGTTGAGTTGACCTGCGTGACCTCTGGGTCTTAGCTCGGATGTTTTTATTTACATAGCAATCAAAACTATGCATGACTAAATAATTATGGATACAATTTTCCTAATAGCTTTAAAAAGTGAACTCCATTTTGTTGGTTACTTCATCAAAGTATAAACATTATGAAAAGAAGTCAATATTATAAATTGTAATCATAACAAGCATAACCATCTACCAAAAGCCACAATGAAAGTAATAAGGCCTATATTATGCATTGGAAAATTCAGAACCAAACCGAAAATTTTAACAATTCAGTTTTGGAAAGAAGATCAAAAGGCACATTTTTTATGTTTTAAGAAAATATTGTGGGTACTTTGATTTTCAGAAAAATATGTCAATGCTCTGAGAATCGACCCGTGTTTCTTTTTAATTGCGGATATTTCCTTGAAGGAGGAGTCACACATATCTCTTAAAAGCTACATCCTAAAAACAACTTTTTTCCACCCGCATATTTGGAACTAGAAAAAAATCAAACTGGACGAAAAAGGAAAAAATGGCTTCTGGACGCGACTATTTTACGTTTAATAACGAGGTTAGTGGTGCATGATGGAGGTTGTAGGATGTTAAATAAGAATAAAAGTTAACCCCCCGACCAAGAAATTAAAGAATAAGAAATTCATATACAGGGTCGCTAAAAAGTATGCATACAGTTAAATATTATGAACTACTTCACCAAACTTGTTGAAATTTGTACATGGTTAACAAGTATTAAATTCTATCGTCTAAGAGTTTTATTCAAAATTTCTATCTTCATTTGTTCTGGAGATACAAACCTAACTTTTTTTATTAAATGGACCGAAGGGTCAAATTTAATATTTTTGAAAGACACGATTTTTTTTCTGCGTTCTATGATGTAACACTCCATATTATTTAAATCGGAAACTTTAAAAAAAATTTCGAAACTAAGTAAAATTTTTAAAAAATGAAAAATTTTGTAGCCTTATTGGAAAATGTTGTTATTTATCTAATCGTTACTTCTTTGCTGGCGTGAAGTTTGACAAAAATAAATAATAATTGTAAAAAATAACACATTTAACTGAAACAGAACAGATTATAAAAAAGAAGCTCAACCAAGAAATTACATAATTTTTATGTTAACAAAAGAACGTTCGAAATGATTTCATTTACCTCCTGGCAATAATGAACACGTTGAGCAAAATTTTGCAAAAGTAAATCAAAAATTTTGGAGAAATACTGGCAATTTCGTTTCTGATACGTTCTTGTAGGTCTTCGATTTGAATGGTCTGTTGACAACACTCGATTTTTACATGATCCCACAGGAAAAAATCAAGTGGGAACAGATCAGGCCATTCAATAGCTCCCCTTCCCCCTATCCATACTACCGGGAAATGTTTCATCCAAATATTCGCGCACTTGACAACCAAAAATGCGCGGTGCTCTGTCTTGTTGAACATAATGGTTTCTGTTGGTATACAATTTCGATTGCCGTGGTTTGTGAAATATTTCCTTAAGTCGTGGAACAATATGTTGTTGTAAAAGTTGCAAATATCTTTCAGATGTAAATTGCCGTTAATGAAATAAGGGCCTACGTTATTCCGACGCAATAATGCACAACCAAACATTAATTATTTTCTGTTGATGCTGCGTATGAACCTGCCCCATCCAATGCGGATTTCTGTCAGATTCAATATCGACAGTTATGGCGGTTAACATATCCATTTAGACAAAAAGTTGACTCATCAGAAAGTGGACTCGATTAAGAAAGTTACCATCCTGATGTATTCCTGTGCATCATAGTTTTCGCAAATTCGGTTTTGCGGTCAAATTCGTCGTCACTTAATTCTTGTAGCAAGTGAATTTTATAATGATGATATTTTTCCGCGTTTCATTATTTTTGTATGGATCCTTACTCATGTTGTGGTTCAACGCCAACTGTTTGTACTGAATTTTTTTGGATTTTCTACCACAACATAACATTCAAAGAATTTTCTTCGTTGGTAAATAATTCGAGGTCGCCCAGGTCTTGCACGGTCTTTAAACGCTACCAGTTTCTTGAATCTTTGTAGGTTTTTGAAACCGTCGTCCTGGAGGTCGGTTCCCCGGTTGGATGAATTTCATTAAAAAAGAGTCACTACTTGAGCACAACTTTCGTTTTCTGTCGCCAAACCAACTATCATGAGAATTTCTATACGCTCAGTTTCGCCTAAATGTACATTGTTAAACAAATTATTGCACACAAGTTTAATTTTTGGCGAATATGCAAGTGACACATCGTCAATAACAGCATTTTCAAAGCTAACTTAGTTTTATTTTTCCAGAATTAAATTTTTGAATTTTTTTTTTTTTTTTGCCTTTTAATAAAAATAAAGGTGGACATATGTTACATTACTAAATTCAGAGAAAAATGCTCTTTTTAAAAATATCAAATTTGACCACCCGTGCCATTTAAAAAAAAATCAAGTTAGCCTTGTATTTTCAAAATAAACGATAGTAGAAAACTGAAAGAAATCTCAGATGATAGAATTTAAACACTTCTAACTATATGCCAAATTTCAACGAGCTCTGCTAAACCGTTCTGAAAATATTTAACTGTATCCATACTTTTTAGCGACCCTGTATATCTGTTCTAATCCATAAACTAGATTACCAAAAAAAAAAATACCGGTTTTTGGGTTTTTTGCCAAAATATAATGATTATGGGAGAGATTTGGCTCTGTGGTTGATAAGCAATAAGCAGCAGGCTTTTTCTACCCCGAAAAAGAAAAACAACAACACAATATAGAAGGAAGACTAAAACGGAAATTAAATACACGTCTTTGCAGATTGAAGGGTATGCCACAGTTTAGTAATTCCGCTATAAATCTCGGCCTTATTTAGTACAAATTTCAAGAGGAAACAATCAAATTTAACTAAACTCTGATGTAAAATTGTATTGTAATTGAAATATCACAGGCGTATGACTGAGGTTAGGGTAACAATCTGATTTTACGGCTGTTACAGTTCATCAAATGTTGCAGCTAGACAGTTGCCATTCATTATATGTATTTTCAAGATCGCTGTTTGATTTCAAAAGATATACTTAAACCTCGTCTTCGAAGTTTATATTGTGTCCAGTGTCGAAGGCACTTTGAAGGTAGCAGGAGCTAAACTACAATGAGACAATGTTTTTCGTATGGCTGTTTTTAAGTTATCTGTGTCAGTACAAGACATTTGACCCACTAATAGCTACTGAGGTAGTGACTCAAGCTTGTATGAGGAGGTAGGTTGATTCGCAATCTGCTAAAAAGAGAAGATAGATTTCTTCTCTTCTAAAAAAAAGATGAAGTACGGCGGTTCTACTTGTTATAGATACATAGATAGATAGATATATAATTTTATTTTAAACAGCCACAAAGAATACAAGTGGGTTGAAACAAGTCCAAAACAATTTACAAATCAAAAAAAAAACATGACATTAACATATACCTATTACATATTGATTCAAAAAAGTAGTATTATTATCAGAAAAAAAAATTAACTAAAAAGCTCATATAATTAGGTACTAAAAGTTAAATATTAAGTCACAATACATACAAAAAGGCCCTAGAAGTAATTTCTTTTTTTGAAGACATTGAAAGTGTCCGATTTGGGTTTTTCTATAATACTAAAGAAGGATGATTTGATTTTTTAGAAAAACGATTGTTCCCCAAAAAACTGATACAAGACTTTTTTTAATTATTAAAGAATGGTTTTTCTTTTAGAAACTTGGAGCAAGATGAGGTGGGATGATTCAAATTTTCTTTTAAACTCAGAAAAAGTGATTATAATTTAAAAAAAAAAACTAGTGTGAGTTCCTGCGATTTCTATAAAAAAAAGGATCTGAGCTATAGTGATTACATTTTCTCATAAAGGGTGGAGTAATGCGAGTTGTAATGACACGCAGATATTCAATACTCCAGTATTCGTCACGAAAACACAAACAAGGTGTTTAAAAGGTATTTTTTTATTACAGCATTGACAGCGCAAAATTCTATGTCGTAAAAGGATTTATCACAGCCATTCCTTACAGCTTCAGAAGTATGAGCACTTTTTGTATAAAATTGCCCAAAAAACGTAAAATTCTCAATTTGAAGCCATTAAAACGTTTTTTTTTTTATAAAGAAAAGTTTCCTCCACATTAACAAAAGTCGATGGGTTGTTGAGAATGTACATCGATTATTAGATATTCGCAAGTCGTGATATACAACAACGAATATTATTATTATTATATTTATTTATTTATTTTTACATTATACAGACAGCGTTACAACAAGAATTAGATACACAGTATAAAAAAATATAGGTTCTCATCCTCTACTACTAGCTACTATCTCGAGCTAATGGTGTTAGCCCTCTAGCAATTTTGATGTTCCGGTCGAGTTTATGGAATCAACTTGGACATTTTTTCCAGCAACTGTTCGTTTTAAATTTGTTGTATGGATATTCTCTTAAATAATGTATAATAAATATTTTGGTATTTTGTTGTACAACATGTCTATTGCTGTTGCTGTTAGTGTTTGACTAGACCTATAGTAGCTATATTTTTCACTTCTCAAGTGCGATATTCTTTGTTTTTTGTAATTGTGTATTTCTCTATTGGTTTATAATTTTAAATTAATGTTGATTTCATTGTTTCTTATTTTGTGTAAAAATAATATATTATTTAAGTAAGTGTATTAAACATACAAGAAATAATAAGTTTATTATTTTAATTAATTTTTTCCTTTGTCTTTTCATAAATAGACGTTTTTCTCTGAAAAAAAAAAATAAAACAAAGGAAATATCCTAAATACAGCCATAATATTTCAAACATTGAATATTTAATAAACTAATTATGTAGCAATAAAACAAACAAGATATCAATCAGGAACAAACTGTGACAAAAATATTCTCAACTGTTTCAGAACAGATTAGTAAGTTTAATAGTTTTTTATTTTGCTTTATTTATAAAATATTTAATAAAAAAAACATTAACAGATAAACTCGTAAGCATGTAATAATTATGGCTTGCTAATATCTTTCAGATAATATGAATATTGCAGACTTAAAAATAAAATTTTTAAATAATTGGAAAACTGTTAATGATAAATCCTTAAATCTGTATTGTTTACAGATGCAGATAGTGTGCCATTCTAATGATAGCATAGAGAGTATTGATAGGAGAATGAGAGTTTTGTATACTTTAAACTAGAAGTTTTGACATCTTTAAGGAATTATATGTGCTAATATTGCAAGAACTATCGAAAATAGGTATACATAACCATTACTGCAATATAATGTTAAATTTTGGGCCGCAATCAATGCTGTAATAAAAAGACCATATTGCATTTGAGAGAAGAAAGTTTTGTTAGTTCAAAGAAACCCATTCTGAGGCTGTGTTTTTGTAGGTAATTTAATAATTATTACTATAATACTGAATACCTTTGTCATTGTATTTGCATCGGTACTGATAGAATGACTAAATGTCTAGTATTCTATGAAGTATTCGAAAGAGCACAAATGCCAAAAATTTATTAAAATCGTAAATATCTTAAAAACGGTTGAGTTTTAGGGATAGAAAACTCCAATACAATCCGGCACAAATAACGATTTCAATTTGTAGAATTTTGTGAATGCGTTGGTGCTGGATTTGTCACTCCTACGTTGATGTGTTTAAATAACAAAACACAAAAACCTTTTTTTGTAATTTCATATATTTACATAGTAAGATATTTACAAATGTATTGTCGCTTGAAATGTCGGAACAGAACTGTTTATTACAATATGGTTTTGAACTAGTAGTCCCTTGTTACACTGACCATTTTCCCTTGGTGGGGTTACAAAAGTGATTGCGTGTGCTGTACAAAGGAACTCTAGTGGTCGTAAATTACAAATGAAGAGGGTGTCTGACAGAATAAGAAAGAATCGAAAAGGAAAAGATGTCTTCACTATTAACTTCTTAGAACTGAAGGAACTTATCTAAATATGGGAACGTAACAAAACTAAACTACGGAGTCGGATTAGGACAAAACAAATGTATATAATTTTGTTCTAAACACAATTCAATAGATGAATCAAAATTGTACCATCCGTTTCAAATGAAAAAGTCGATATCAACACTCTATATGCCAAAAGTAGCATAAAGTTGAAAATATATTTTTTAAATAGGTCATAGTCGGACACCTCATAACACCTCTGAAATTTCAAAACTTTTAACTGAAAGTTCAAAGAATCTAATGAATCAGTTCAGTTTATCCTGTGTTGTGCATCACCAGATCATCAGTAACTCTGTAGATCCAGTCGGTTATTATATATTATTATCGGTATATTTTTATACGAATACTTTATTTCTGTTTTTACTTTGTGAGTGCATGATAGTAGAATCGATAAATAATTAAATATATAAAACAGTTCGTTCCATTCGATTTATTTTGTTTTCTTTAGATTTAGTTACATGTTTCGGCTTATGATGGCCATTTTAGCAAGTTAAGCTGATACTGGCCATCATAATCTAAAACATGTAGCTAAATCTAAAGAAAATCAAAATAAATTGAACAGAACGAACTGATTTATATCTTTAACTATTTATGTATTATAATATTTTATTATTATTATTGAATTTATTCTCCAATATTTAATTAGCTAATTAAAATTAGTTACATATTTTCCAATAATTTCTTGGTGGAGTAAAAAAATAATTGGCTTATTACTTAAGTATTTTAATTAAATCTAAAGATGCACATCTGACTTATAACCAGATAGCTGCGTTTCTAGATTGTTGACTCCCACTGTGTGTCATCACTTACCCTTTTTGGTCATGCATTTATTTGCAGTATCCTCATTACATACTCACATCGTCCATGTGAGTAATTTCTACGTGTTTAGCTGGTCTTTACCTTCGATTTTATAATAACCGTTAATTTAGGCCTTAATTATTAAACGTTTCAGTAACTCAGTACTTCGAACGATTAGGCAAGTAAAAGCACTGTAATTCAAACAGAGCGCATTCTCAGTGGCGTCGCGATTATAGTGGTTATAGAGGATAGGCGGGGGGGACCGCATGAAAAAAGCGCGGGCGAATGCAAACGCACACACAGAAGGCACTCTGAGCAAGGGTCGCGTACTTTCGGGCAGAGAGATGGAGCGGTGTCCAGGCGATCCATGACGCGACCTGGAGCCGAATCCAGTCAGACTTTTCATGCCGGCAAACAATCTTCTCCTCATTGAGCTGTCTGATGAGCTTGGTCCCTGAGCGTGTCTACGATCTGAATTGAACGGCAACATGTGATTGGCTGTTTCGGTTGAACGTTCTTTGTTTTTGTATTGTTATCGGTTTGGGAACGACTTTAGCGTTTATTGTTATCGTTCGAACGCATTCTTTTTATACAACGATATACGTTTTCAGTAGTTTTCAGTCGATAACCGAAAGAAAAAACTGTTTACGATATACGCAAACATTAAAGTAATTAAGATATGAATAGAAACTAGGTTAATTGTAGAACATTATACTATTATTTTTTTAAGAATTAAGAAGACCTTTCTATTTATTTAATTATTCGTAAACACAATTTCTCCTAATGGGAAACGTACAACTCTGCATTACGTGATACCAATCGAAGGTCTATTAACTTTATGTCAAACGGCGGTGATACCATTCCAGTAAATCGAATTTGGTGTTACATTATGAGATAGCTTGTGGCTATTCCCTATACTATTTTCCTTTTTTTTTATCTTACTGTCAAATTACAGCTATTGTCACTTAATGAAACTACTATTTCGATTTAGCAATTTGTGTGATGTTCGTGTTGTTCGATTGAAAATTAAATTGAAGGTTTCAATTATTCAACATCCGTTAGCTCTATTATTGTCATCTTCCAAACATCGATTTTTGTCATAAATAGAGAGAACTTATGAAGGGCTTGACTTTTAAAGTGGACTAATAGCTAAATTTAGGGTATAGATATTTGATATAATTCTGATTAGATTAGATTAAGATTATAGCCATCCAATACGTCTATTTTATAGCGATTTTTTTTGGGATACCGCTCTTTCTCTTTATCCTAGAAGGCGCTCTCAAAGTTTGCATTCTTAATTAAAGCTGTAAACTTGAGAGTCGCTTTCTTATAGTACATAGGATTTGCTTTAGGATTTCCCGAATCTAGTAGCCTAGAGTAGGCTTTGCTACTTCAAAGCACAAAACATGCGGCGGTAAAGCTGTTCCAAAGCCATAAGCTGCTGGAACGGAGATTTTTTTACGAGTTAAAAAAACCGCTAAACTCTCAATTAAAGCTATAATTTTGACAGTGGCTTTCTTACATGGTTATTTGCTTTGAGATTCTCCGAGTCTAGTGGTCAAAATCTTGGCCTTGCTACTTTAAAGCACCAAGCATGCGGGGGAAAACCACTCCAAAGATATAAGCTGCTAGAACGAAGACTTGATAGGAACCTCTAGCAACCGTGGAGTGGCGGTAAACATTATTTGTAAGTGGATGAAAGCCAAGCTGCTTACTTTTATATATTCTAATAGCCTGCATATGTGGGAACAGTACCTTTATATATATACAAAGGTACGCATATGATATTGAAATACTTAAAATGGAAAGAAACGCAGCCATTCCCTGCGATGTCATGCAGAGTGTTTTAGTGTACAAAGGAAAACTTTAAGGCTATTATAATAGGCTGCATATGTGGGAACAAAATACCCTTGTATACATAACATATCTGCTTTAAATGCAATGCCATCGTAATCTGCGACGGAAAGGGCTATCGTTGGAAAGATAATACCCTTTACGGTGCGCGACAAACATGTCGCAACTTTTTCGGCTTGCCCAGCGATTTATACTCCCGGAATTAAAACCTTTGTATTTGCCGCTAAAGGATTTTATACAATAATTCTGATTTCTAGTACTCTTGTTTACGTCGAAATTTAATCTCAATCAACTGTTCATTTTTTTTTGTTCTTATATTTGAATTATCATTAACATTACTTCTCTTTAGTGACTTGGGTATATTAGTATTTATAATAAATATATTTAAACAATAATTTATTTTTGTAGATGGTTATAGTTTAAATTGTTTTATTTCAGTTATAATAGGTTATAATGTACAATCTCTATATATCTTTTTTAAACTTTACAAATATCAATGCAAGTTTACTCGTTCTGTTATTTACAATAGATATACTAGATATATCAAAAGTAACAATATTTAAAAAGAAGCGGTTTACTTGTTTATTTCTCATTCAATTGAAGGGGCGAACTTTCTATGGAAAAATCCGTAGAAGAACAAAATAAAATTATAACTAGATACTTTTTATGATAATAGGTTTACCAAAACAATTCCATGTATCGTCTTTTCTTGTTCATATTTTTCATTTTACTAAATAGTCGAATCATCTTAATTTTTAAAGTTTAAAACTCAAAACATCTAATCCTCATTTTATGCAACATATCCAACAAATGTAGTTCGATTTGTGCCCTCATAAAAAGTAATAGAAATAAAACATTAAAAAAGCATAACTATTTTCTTTAATAACTATTAAAATAATTTTTAATAAAAAATAAGATTTTTCCATATTTTCTAGCTTTTTTCAATAAAAATTGCCATATGGCATTTATGTCTGATAGATTATTTTATACATCCATATTAAGAAATTCTTAAAAAGCTAAACCTTAAACAGTTTTTTTGTGATTGAAGTAATGGTTTCAGTAAATTTATTTTTTTCAAGTGTAACAAACAAGAACACATTTTAAATATTTGCACAAATTATGCCATCTGGCCACCTGCGAGTAAAGGTAAAATAAACAACAAAGGAAAGGCATATATGCCGACAATTTTTCTTTAAGTTTCCATATAACTTTGCTTATAACTTGCTCTATATCGTCTTTTTGTGAGTCGATAGTACATATATTAATATTCATAGGCGCCTATTTTCTCATAGATTATTTATTTAAATATGGAGATCGGTTTTAGTATCACCAGGACTTAGAATCAGATCAACTAATAACATTACAAACAAGAATGTACAAGAAAAAATGTGTAAAATCTGTAATATTGAAAGTAAAATTGAATACAATCTAATAATCAAACTGGCTCAATTAAAACTACAGCAAGTTTGATAATTAAATTATATTTAATTGAGTACTAACATTTTTAATTTTATTCAATATAAAATCTATACATTTTTTCAAAAAATTGTACATTTTTGTCTATAATGGTTTGACTGGCTTGATAATGTCCTGATAAGGACGAAGCTGGTCGCCATATTTAATTAAAAAATCTTTGAGGATCTAGATCTTTTATTTCATGAATCTTTGTTAGCATTACATCCAGATATAATATTGGATCGCACATTACTGTGGATTTATTAATATTTATATTTTATACAGATAATATTAGACAAGCTCCACTCTATAGTTAGCTAGTTGACGCTGGGGCAGTCTGTATTTTGGAAGTTATAATTGAAAGAAATTGAATTTCATATAATAGAATTAAAGAAAAAGAAAAATTGTTGTTTCATTATGCATTATTTTGTACAGCTGACACCTAAAGTGGGCACATTAGCATCTTTTTGGTAATTCAATTTAAGAAAAATGTTTTAAAAGCCTTGCTTTACGATTTAAATTAATATTAGGTGAATTCACTAAAAGGAATATCAAAGCTTCGTTTTGTTTTCTATAAAAGCATTACATACAAAACTTACATATTTTTTTCAATCGCTCAAATGATTACCTTAATATTTTCCATTCCACTAAACTGGTTCAAATTTATAACGCATGTTTTTTTTTTTATTACAAGTTCTGTTGTAACGTAATAGTTATCTTTTTCTGCATCGGCAAGTTTTAGAATTGTCATATTATTAATTTATAATAATCCTTTTTTTATTTAACTGCTAGAGAAATAATTTCGTGTCGGTTTGGAACCTCGCAATTCCTTTGTAGTCTATTATCTTATTAATCTCAGCTAAATTCAAATTGGTACCTAGTTTCTACATTTGTTGAAGTTTGACTTTTTTCCGCAATGCAATTTGATTGTTCGCTGTTAGTAGAAACATTGCTGAAAAGCAAACAAATAGTGTTCATTCCATCTTTAAATATTTATATCTATAGGCAGATGCATGTTTCAGCCGAAACTGGGCATCTTCAGACTCTTATAACGTCAACGGACGAAATAAATTAAAATGTTGTTATTGCGTTTCGAGATTTCAATAAAAAAAGATTTAGGAAACAGCAAAGACACTCGAGAAGAATTTAAAAGTAACTAAAACAATTATAGAAATTTAGCTGAAATGTCTAACACGATTAAGTTTCTGATAAGCAGGCTGCTTATTTTAGACTGTTTTTTTGTTGGATATTGATAGATTGGGAGAAAATAATGTTGGTTCAAGTTTCCGAAAAGTTGAATTGTATTTATTATTAATAATATAATAATATTAATTAATCAAAAATAATGTCACCACTAGTAGCTTTGAATATTATTCAATTCTCTATGATCTAAAGTTATTACAATATTCCATTATAAATGATAGGGGATGATATTTACTTAGCAATTTCGAATTCAAATATAGGGTGCTCCATTTAAGAAAATTGAGTTTTCTGCATTCGAAAATATGTCACTTTGTTTTTCAGTTTTGAACACCCTGTATATTAGAATGCGAAGTGTGCGTACCATTTCTTAGAGTTACATCTACATTCAAACATTAGCAAATTTGGAGTCACTACTTGCAGTATTAACTGAGATATCAATTTCTGAATAAGGCAATGATTATTACTAAAAAAAAAGAAAATCTTAAATAACTCAAAAAGAGCAACATGTAGCTACAGGAATAGCTAATAAAGCTGACGTATTTATGGCCGCAGAATCCAAAAATGTAAAGAAAATTATATCATTCTATTAAAAATAACAGAGTTGATGTCCATTTCCGGTCAACCGGAAGTGATATTTTGGTTAAGGTATTTCACATTTATAGTTCCAATCGAACAGCTAATGGTGCCAAGATTTCAAATATAAGTAAACAGTAAAACATCATAAACTTTTATGGGAATATTCCGTATTGTGAAGAATTGTATTGCTTTACGTAAGAAAATAAAATATGTAAATAAATGTATGTAAATTAAGGTATCGAAACGATACTTGCTAAAATGGTTCTAAACTGAGTTTTAAATTAAAGCGAGGAAGTTTGACAACGAATTCATGGAGGAAGTTTAACAAAAAAAACGTTTTTTTTAAAGCATAATGCAGAGTTTCGTACGGATGTTGATCTTTGCGTGTTTACAAATTTCTCCTGATTTTAAATATCTACCCTAACAAAGAAGCTTCTTCAAAGTTAGATCTCGTTACCTTTTTTATACTTTGAACTTGGTTATCGACTGAAAATTCCTTTTTTCCGCCAATTTTATTCCGACAGGTGATCGAAAATTAAACCGTAATAAAAGCACAGAACTTCACCCGAAGTTCTAACATCCGAACTTCGATTTTTAGGCATGAACAAATTAACTTTACGCCACTACTCCAAATTCGTTCTTTTTTCGCTACCAGGAAACCTATATATATATATAATAGAGTTATAGAACGAGATCTGTGACCTAAGTCGCTACGTTGATTCGCGAGAATTTCTCCATCATCGAGTGGATCAAATTCTTGCATCGTCGGAAAAGAGGAAACGAAATTTCGTATATCTCTTTCGGCGATATTGGATTCGGCGCAGCGGTGATTGAGATTGCCGGACACTAGTTCTAGTTCGCTGGAAACATTTGGCGTGATTTCACAGATCGTAGTGTGTAAACGTAATTGTATTGATGCTGTTTCTCTGTGTTAATAATAATCATGAAACAAAAAAATCGCACTCGGTGGTATGTGATACGTTAGTGCGTAAGCTCTGCAAGGGATACTTACCGTAGAGATATTATGGAAATAATTAAAAATATACGTACATCTTTTACGTACAAGCTGTTTGTTGTTGGTCGCAAAAAAAAAAACTGTTGTAAAAATGACAGCCCCCAGATGGAAGAAGGAAATCGATATAGAGAGATGAAGGAGTATGATAGAGTAAATGTGGGATAAAAATTATAGATAACATGCAAATAAAAATGTTACTCTGTAAGTGTTCAAAGAACAGATATTAAGCAACGCCAAATAGATAAATAAAAGTAGATACTTTAGGGATTAATTCTGTGGAACAGTTAACGTTATGTAACGAGCTTTTACAAATATAATAATAATATATAATAGCGTTATATCTTCAATTCCTTTTATAGGAAAGTTGGATGCAAAAACAATTGTTGTAGAATATTTATAGCTTTTTCACCAACATACAAACACGTCATAGTCAAAAGAGAGAAAATAAGTTTTGTTTTATTGTGATTACTGGGTGCAGCTTATCGAAGAGCATTATCATTATTTCTTAATATACAAGGTGAGTTTTTTATCTTGAGACTACGGAATATCTCTAAAACACTGCATCAAATCAAAAAAAAGATGTTAATAAGATTTGTTATAATGTAGAGGGCTCACTGAATGGTGCCGAACTCGATCCTCTCACTCCCCCAGAGTGGGAGGGGAGACAGCTTTGAAATCTTAAATGGGAACCCCCATTTTGTATTGCAGATTCGGATTCTACGTCATCAAGTATGTAGTTTTTGTTTGAAACTTTTTTTTCGATTCGAAGATCTGAAGCAAGCATACATGATTTTGTGTTTTTTTTTTATTTTAACATTAAATAACATTTCAAAAAGCCACTCAAAAACGAAGAACTTTACTTTATCATACCCTTTTCAAAAAATGTGTTTGAAAATGTGCCCTTCCACTTCGATACATTTATTTATTCGCAATTAGAATGATTGCACACAACTGAGAAGTGTTTCGGGCGTAATCCTTGAACAAGCTGAATAAAGTACGGTTTTGTATCGTTGAATAGCATTCCAATTGCGAATAAATAAATGTATCGAAGTGAAGGGGCACAGATTCGAACACATGGCTGTTAGAAATGTTAGTTTATGTTAAAATAAAAAAAATCTTGTTTGCTTGCTTCTCCTTTTTGTGTATTTTTTCTAGACGTTAACAATCATGTTTTTTTTTGCGATTACAGCGCAATCTGTTACGAATCGAAAAAAAAGTTTCAAACAAAAACTACATATTTGATGGCGTAAAATCCGAATCTGCAATACAAAATGGGGGTTCCCATTTAAGATTTCAAAGTTGTCGCCCTCCCACTCTGGGGGAGTGAGGTAGGGGATCGAGTTCGGCACCATTCAGTGAGCCCCCTACATTATAACAAATCTTATTAACATCTTTTTTTGATTTGATGCAGTGTTTTAGAGATATTCCGTTGTCTCAAGATAAAAAACTCACCCAGTATATATTAAACAATAATATATTTCTTTGTAGTCAATTATATATTATGACCATGTATTTCCATAAAACTGTAAAATTCTAATATCACCTACGTAAATTTAAAAAAAAAAGACAATTTACAGGCACCTCCACCATATTTCTCATTTGAGTAATAATCGTTATAATTCTTGATTTATTGATGTTGTAGCAGTTTTTGCTAGCAACACAGATGCAATTTGTCAATAATTACTCCTAAGGGTAATTTACAAGCGTTAATTGCATAAGGTGGGACAAAAGTATGGAAACATTCTTATAACTTTAAAATGACTCCAGGTATAAAGTTGAAAGTTGGGAAAGTCGTATAAGACCATGAAAGCTATGTTTTAAGCAGGATGGCATCCATACCTCACGCTCTTGGGGCAGGAGGATGGTCGTGATTAAAAAAAAAGTTATATGACAAAGAAGGAAAGCGTCCTTACATTCACCAAAAGTTATTTAAATATATCAAGACAACATGTTTTGGCTCACAAATGTCATTTGCAACTCTTAAAACGTCATCGTACGAAATCTAAAAATTAAAAAGTCAAAAATGGACATTCAAAAAAAAACGGCCGTGTAAACTGTCTCACACTTAATTTTAATTTTAATCTATTAATTTGTTTTTTGATTGTCTCTTTTGTTCTGCCGTATCTTTTTTTTTTTAATGTAGACTTTTTAATTTTTAGATTTCGTACCATGACGTTTTAATACCTGAATATGGCATTCGTGAGACAAAACATGTTGCCTTGAATATATTTAAGAGACTTTTGGTGAATGTAATTACGTGTTCCTTCTTTTTATTATTTATTACATACCACATTCATGGATTTGAACATAATTTTTTTTAGGTGTCTACTCTTATTAAAGGGCATTATTCCAAAATGAACACGCTTTCAAATCTTTGCATACTCTCTTTCTACTCAAATGAAATGAGTACTGCACAGTTTGCAAGCTTTTTACAGTAAGGAATTAACAAATTAATATATTTCTGCTAATAACTGTAATGATTAAGAAGATTTTTTCCCAAGAAAAATTTTTTCCTCACGCACGATTCGAACCTACACTCTTTCCCTTACCGGACGAGTGCTCTACCCATTAGGCCAGAGAGGAGCGTGTAGATTCGAGCGATAAATCGACCTATGTCGATATTGGATCTTGAAAGCGGCAGGACAGCGAATATGCGAAGATATATTTGCCTACCGGCGCTGTTTGCTTAACGAAATTTTGTCGATCATGAAGAATCTGCTTGTTCTAACGAACCAGCGGGCTTTCACGATTAGCTGCAGGGTCCTCTTCTGAAATGCCCTAAGGAACTTCAATTTGGTGGGGGCTATCGAGGCTTACGTCAAAGCGCCGAAAATCAGGACATGCCTTAGGATGGATCAGTAGACAAGCAACTTGTATGCTGCATGGAAGGGATTCCTCCAAGAAGTGAAAAAAAACGAGTTCTAAGCTCGAAGCTTTACTTCGACCAGGTGAGACAACTATTGAGAAGACTCCCAGGTACTTGGAGGACCTAGTGGCTCCACGGTAACCTGACGTCTTCCACGCGGATTCGTATCTCAGGATCACGTCCTTCTTTCCGAAACCAACTGCCACCTAGTGTTCAATGGTAGTCTCCTTCTACAGGACTAGCGAACAAGATGAAGAGAGAATGGGTGCGACACTACGAAAGACCACTTGCAGGAAATCTAACATCTTCTCTAGCGAAGAAACTGAACCATTTGTGCCGTGAAGAGGTTGGATCTTCAGAAATTTTTCTAATTTTCAAACGAGAGAGCTTGCGAGAGCTTGAGAAACTTGTCAGAAAACACTAGACTGCTTTTAGAGGTATTATAGACCCGCATGGCCAGAAGGATGGTCCACTGGATATTAGTGGGACAGAGCGTGTGTTGGGTAGTGCTCTTGCAGTTTAAAAGCGATTGTGCAGAAGACTTACGACGGACCATCTGGCAGGATTCGTCTACAGCTTGCGTGAGTGCCGACGTGAAGGTGAATGCACATCAGAGATCACTTCGGGGATACTAGATGACAAAACTTTTGATTTGGGAGACAAGACTTCCAGTTGATAGACTTAGGAGCCGGCCATCGAATAGTGCATTGCCAAATCGGTTCGTTATCCTTCACCCCCAGAGGGGGTACTTTGTATTCAAATCTCCAGTTAGGACGGTGTCGGTGAAAATGCTGGGATAATCATTAAAAGAAGAAGGTCTGCTAGGGAAAGGAAAAAGGGAAGGGTGTAGATCGAATAGATTTCGAGAATTGAGGTCATGATGGTCGTTGTTTCTAGCAGAGTTAGCAATGGCATATCGACTTGGAAATGGCTGATCCTGACGGTATACCGAATAATTTGCTGCCACAAATCTGTCTCCAGAAGAAAATAAGGTGTCACTTTGAAGAGCAACGTAGATTTGGCTAAAAAAGAGGAAGCCGCGAAACTTGGGTATTCTCTACTTGGTATCGCAAACCTTCCAGGCGACTAGCTTGGTCCTATGGCTGCTGCAGTCTAATGAATGAAGTTTTAACTGTTTTTGCAGTTATAGCAACTAAATTCCGTTTAATGTTCTTCGAATTAATTACTATTTGGAACTTTTAACGCTGCCACATTAGCCAAATGCTTTAAGGGATTCGAATAGGGCGAGGGGCCAAGAGCTCTGATTAGTTGCGGTAACCCGTTTTTTTCTGAGGCCGTAATGATGATTAGGGAGGAGGTTCTTGACAAGCAATAAATTGCTTTACCCTTATTTCCTCTGAAAAAAAATCTTGGCATTGTTGAAATTTTTACAGCTGTCAATGCTCAAATTAGAAATTAAATTAACAAAACTACATTTGTTCTTTTTGTCAATATGCATAAATTAGAGAAAAAAGCAAGAATGCCAGAAAATCTGAATTTCGCAGAACTTATTTAAGCCAACAATTGTAATGAACACATACTTTATGTCAAACAAGTACGCGTAATGTACCTATTATAATTGCAAGGAAATCAGTTAAAAAATAAAATATTTATGATGTTCTTAGGCTTACCTAACAATTGAATAACAAAAAAGGAAAGTGACAGTTACGAGTGGCCTAGAGAATTATTCTTTCTGGTTTGTTCTTAAAAATAAAACAGAAAAATACCTGTAAAATAATTGAGGCAATGCGTCAAATGTATTCATGAATTTACAATGCTATATTAAAACCAGAATGTCTGCCGCAGGAGTTCATACCTACATGAAAAAAGAGAGAATTTTCCAAAGGTGGAGGTATGTTTATTTATATAAACGTATATCTAACTGTAGTAAACGAAAATATTCTGGCTGTAGTTCAAAAGTTAAACCATTCACATGTTCTGCGTGAGTCGATATCAATATTTTTTTGCGGAGAATATTACTTTAATTTAGAACGCGATGTAGGTATGATGACGCAGTCAAACCATTGAAGAAAACGCGAATGTAAAGTAGAGCATATTTTTTTTCTTCCTCGGCGTATTATAGGAGCAATAAAGGAAAACACAGCCATATTTTGTTGTGACACTTTTATCGTTTCAAGCGTTTTACTACCTACACGAATGGCTTTTCTACTTATTTATTCATGAATTTCGTTATTGCAATGTTTGCTGCAGTAATGTACTCGTGAGTAATAATTGTCTTACAGATGATTCAAGACGGAATAAAATGATCTTAAAAATGTAGCCTGTTTAATAGTATATTATTTTATACGGAGGGTAACTGATACTTTTCATGGCGCGCTCGTGTTTAGCAGTCAAACGAAGTGAGAGAGTAAGCCATAAAAAGTTACTTTTCCTCCAAATAAAAAATGCTATTTTATCTTCAAACGTATGGCAAACTTATATAGGAACATCTATTTTCAATTGAAAATGAGCGAATTTGCAAGGGAGTTTGGACTGGTGAAAAAGTACAGATTGTTTCTACAGTAAAGTATCATAAAACTGCCAGGTGCACACTGTCAATATTGAAATTGTTTTTGAGATTACGTTGAAATAGGTATGCTAGAGATATTCGTAAGTAATTAGTGGGTCAAGTTTAAGTTCTAATAAATAATCAAAAAATTAGTTCTAAATTAAGGATTTTTAGAAATGTAGTGCACGCCACCTAAAACCATCGAGGAGGCAAAAGTAAATGGTCAAATGGAAATTAGTTATTAAACAAAGGGTAGATATAAGTCAGTACTTAAAGTTACGGATCTTCCTGCAAAAGACCAATGAAGGATATTGTGTTAAGAAGTCGAGATTGTTCACCAAAGAACAGCAAGATTTTTGGGTGAAGCGTCAGACGATATATACTTGAGAATGAAGGTAAATTTATTTTAATTTTAATTAATAATTATGTGGTTTAACACAAGATAATTTATTTAGATTGTATTAATCGGAGTATCTGGGGCATGCAGAAGCGATGAAATGGTAAGAGTAATTACTAATAACATAGAAGATATGGGAAATTTTATTCTTATAAAAATTCCTGACAGTAAAACAAAAAAGGTTCGATCTTTTACATCATTGATCGTCGAAGAAGAGTTTTTTTAAATATCAAAATGGAAATGCTTTAGAAGTATAATGAGAGTTCATAGCACAACAGGTCAAATCGAGATACAGCTGAAGATACACTTCAGCTACGTTGCTGATTGATGGTGGAGGAAATATGGAATCTTTGAAGACGCAGGAGATTAACTGGGGTAGCCGAAGGTTATATAGGGTTGGGATAAAGTATGGAGTTCCGGTTCAACCAGAAGTACCCTCTATTTTTTTTAATTTACTTATTTATTTATTTATTTTCATTCTCTTTCTATAGTACAAAAAAATTGTGTCTAAAGCGTCAAAAAGTAAATAACAAAATATACATAAAAAACAATCACATGAAGTATCCCTTTAAAACGGGATTTGTAAAATTAGATAAAAAAAAATACATAACAGTATCACAGATGACCTGGAATTATATTACCTATTGTCTCTTTAAAAAAGTCCTCTACATTATATAGTGCCCTTTGTTTTAAATAGTTCATAATGCATTTTTTAAATTTTGTTTGCGGGAGTGATTTTAATGAAACACCCTGTATATTTATACTTATTAATTATAATGGAATTATAATAGATCTTGTTTTTTTCCGAATTCAGCCATACTAGTTTTAGCACCGTTATCTGTAAATAATGGAGAGATAGAACAGTTTACATTTACTGAACAATTAATTTTGCTTATTGTAAATTATTGACCAAATAATAGTCATCCTACAAACGAACTCATTTAAAATGTTCAAAATGCTCACCGTTTACCTCTTCACAATATGTAAGTCTTCTACGAAATTCTTGAGTATCCTTTCGCAAAACTTCTCTACGGATTAAATTACATTCGTCGACTATTCTTCGTCTCAACTCCTGCAAAGTAGTTGGTCGCCTAACATAAACACGAGATTTGAGAAACCTCAAAGATAAAAATCTAATGGACTAAGGTCTGTAGAATGTGCAGGGTAACATTAGCTTGTTACGCAATGCACTTTAAATAATATATATTATGTAACTGTGTTTTGGCCCAACACCTAATGACGGGTCCTGCTACAACTGCTCTCCAGCCTAACGGCACGTCCACTCGCTTTGTATGCTGGCTGGCTGGCTGTTCGCTTGCGTACCTACTATCTCTAACGTGTTTCCCTCGGCTGTTCGCTAATCAGGGACGTTGTGATGTCCTCGTGACCGCAGAAAACTTCTTTATTGGTCCCTTCCTTCCTTACCGCCGCTTACGTGACCGCACACACACACACCGATTAAACATAACTAAAAATGCGTTACAAATTCTACATGTTTTATATGTTTACACAATTAGAATGAAATCGAATATCTTTTATTAAGTAAATGGTAAATCAAATTTAAAATAAAGTGCATTCTAGGTGTCCCATTACATACTATACCATCCCCACTGAAATTCTGCCAAACTAAGTATCTCTCCACTATTTACTGATAATGGTGCTAAAACAGTATGGCCGATTTCGCATAAACAGGTCTATTAAAATCTGCAAAAATATATGGTTGAATTAGAAGTACAGTCACAACAACAAAATCAACATCAGACGTATTATATTTCGTTACATTTATCTGCAAAGTTTTATCAATACCCTCCTCTCTCTTTTAAACATATTTGCTTGGTTCCATACTTCATCCCAAACCTGTATAGAAGAATCCCTTAGAAATAAGAAATGATACTGCTAGCAATATATTGCACCTAAGTAAGAATATTGACGAAAATTTCAGCAAATCGTCATCGTTGAAATCGAGCAATAAGTTATTGCAAATCTACAAGTCAATTTTCAAAATGCAAGAAATTCGTATTGTACGTTTAGTATTCAACTTAGTGATGAATTGATATAAATTATATCTACAGGTGTCCCACCGAACTGGGACGTTAGATTTTTTTGAACTCCTAGCGGAAATTTGATTTTGAAATTTGCAGTGTAGACATGGCCCACTGTGATCTATCTAAGGAAAATATTTTCGACTTTATAGCATTTTAGGTATACAGAGTGTTGATATTAACTTTCTTATTTTAAATAGAATGGTATAATTTTTATCGGTCTAATGAATTTGACGAGTCATTTGCAACTAGTTTATATCAGGGTTCTCTATCCCTAAACTCGACCGTTTCCAAGATATTTTCATTTTCGTTGATTTTTTGACATTTACACTCTTTTAAATAAAATCAAATATTTCATGAGATAGCAGATATTTAGTGGTTCTACTAAAGTCGATGTAAATATAAGGACGTAGCTATAAGGTGTTATAGCAATAATCACTGAATCGTATACAGGGTGTTCAAAAACGCGCCTCCAACGCGGATACCTTTTAGCTAACAAAACATTTTTCTTTCAAATGGAACATGGTATTTTTTACTACAGCATTGAATGCAGCGCAAAATTCTACATCGATTGATATTAGGGTTTGGTATACCTATTCTTAATAGTTTTTGAAGTATTAGCATTTCTTGCAAAAAATTGCTAAAAATATGCCTAAATTCCAAGTTTCAAACAAATAAAATGAGTTTTTTTCCTACAAAACACTCTGTACATTATTTGGCTAGCCTATCTAAATATTTATGTTTCAGATATCTAACGTTCACTAGTTTCTTAGGAATAGTAATGTCTTTTAGTCATAGAGAACGTACATTAATGGTTAGATATTAGTAGGTCATGAGATGTGCTAACAAACAAGTGATATCCATTGTTGGTATTTTACTAAATTGCGTAGTGATAAACCTATGCAGTATTAACAAGTCATATCTTTTATAGTAAGTCCTAATGCTGTCAACTCCTTCACATATTTCCTTTTAACAAGTAAAATATTGTAAATCGAAAGAAAAACATTGAAAGTTACATATACAAATTACATTTTAGACTTATTCTAGATTGATGAAGAATCTAACAATAATTAGATACCTACACTTATTTGCAATGAATAGAAATCTCAAAAAAATAAAATACAAAGGAAAATTAAAGCAGATATCCTAAATACACCCATAATATTCCAAATATTGTTCACTTATTAGACTAGGTGCTTTCTTTGTAAGGGAGCCGTCTGACATAGAGTCTCCCAAAACAATGCAGCTTCTTGGCTTTTTGTATTAATCTAGGTATTAAGCGATACAGACAGATAACATAAATCAGAAACAAACTATTAAAAGGCTTCGAAAATGTTCAATATAAATGTTCTTTCAGAATAATAGTTTCTTAGTTTTTTTTTCTTTAATTTGACTTATTTTCGATGTAACATGTAATTTGCTGTCACATAATAATTATGGCTTATTAATATTTTATTAATTACAATTACATAAAATTTGCTAATAACTGGAAAACTTCCGATGATAAATATCTCAGGTATGGAAACCAAACAGTGCAAAAAAAAACATAACGCATCATTCTAAAAAATAATATACATAGTGTTTTTAGGAAAAAAATATTTTATGTACTCGAAACTTGAAAATTAGTCATATTTTAGGGAATAAATGCTAATATCTCAAAAACTATCAAAAATAACTATACCAAACCCTAGTGTCAATCGATGTAGAATTTTACGCTACATTCAATGCTGCAGTAAAAAATACCACGTTAAGTTTGAAATAAAAAAGTTTTGTTGGTTTAAAGCTATCCACATTGGAGATGCGTTTTCGAACACACTGTATGTTATTCGGTCATTATTGCCGTAACACTTTCTACCTACGTCTTTGCACTTACATCGACATTAGTAGAACCACTAAATATCTGATACCTCCTCAGCTATTTAATTTCACTTGAAACAGTGCAAACGTCAAAAAATCAACAAAATTGCAAATATCTCAAAAACAGTTTAGTTTAGGGATAGGGAACCCTCACATAAAAATTGTACCATTCCATTTAAAATAAGAAAGTTGATATCAACACCCTGTATACCGAAAGTGCTATAAAGTTGAAAATATTTTCCTTAAATAGAGCACAGTGAGCCATGACAATATTGTAAGTTTCAAAATCAAATTCCTGCCAGAACTTCAAAAAAATCTAATGACCCAGTTCGGTGGGACAGTGGTTACCAATTAATAAATTAATAAAATTTGAATTGTTAGTTCTTATATGTTTGTATGTTGCTACAGTAGCAATTTTTGCTCCGGCAGTGGAAAAGTCAAAAGTATACTTCCGTCAGAAGAAAAATAAAACTTTACAGCCGACTACTCAGTCGAGCAATGTCCGATTTATTGACGTTTAAAGAAAAAAAGTATTTATTTAACCTTTTAAATACGCTCCCTAGTAGTCTAAGCTGTGAAACGTCTTCCAAGAAAAAAAGTTAGTCCAACTGATTGAATTATTTGCATATCGTTAACGTTAACTGTCCCATAGAGCGCAGATTGAGAGCGGGGACAAACCTGAGCTGGTAGAACAGGGAGCGGGATTGACAACGCACAGACTGGAACCTTGAGCTCTGGATGGTTGTACTGGGGGCGGACCTCGTCTGTTCAGACTCTGTCCGGAACTTCCAGAACTACCCGGAACCGATCCGGATAAGCTCCTATCCACTGTAATGCCGGGCGGCCCGGCGTCTAAGTTAGTACGTGACTTGTTGTTTGATATTTCACCGGCTTGCTTAAGTACTTGGTATATGAGATCCACCTCGGTCGACTCTATTAAAATATTCCAATCGAATTTGATCATTGCAGAAATATACGGTTCTGTTGGATATTTTTCAAGTTATATTCACAAATTATGATTTTGGCAATTTGTAGTATGTCTGGTACTAGAGAAGAAAATTATTTTTGATGTGGCAACAACAACAATCTTGAATATCTAATTTCAAAGTATTAGAGTTCAACAAGCCCAAGCACATTGTGAGTCTTATAGGAAGGGACATAATGTACGTCCCATAGACGTTTGATAGCTGTTTAAAGACCAAAAATATTTGAATCAAACTTTGATCTTGGTTTATATTAAATGTAATAAACGACCAAATAGCAACAAATGACGAAACATTGTATTATATGTCAATGATTGATGTTTGATAAACTATATTTTGACGTATATTTTACGTTTAAGTATATTATACTAGATCTAAACCAATATTAAACGTTTATTCAAACAATCTTGGAAATATAAACAGTTCTTCAACGCTACTGTTTATTATACCGTTA
The DNA here is from genome assembly GCA_004143645.1 of Protaetia brevitarsis. Taxonomy (NCBI): domain Eukaryota; kingdom Metazoa; phylum Arthropoda; class Insecta; order Coleoptera; family Scarabaeidae; genus Protaetia; species Protaetia brevitarsis. Next base: position 2,904,583 of record RXPK01000050.1, on the reverse strand, counting down.
ACATAAACCAACATTAAATCTATATTTAACGTTTATGTTGTCACTTGAATGCTGAGTAGTATCAATGCTAATCGTATTGAGAAGTGTTACTCATATTGCTTTCGTTGGAAACAGTTGTTAGTATAGCGTTTCATATATGTTTTAGTAGGTTGTAGTAAGTATTTACTCATCGTCTTATCTGCTCACTTAGCTTTCATTATTTGTTTTTCCCAAACTTCTTACGTACAACTAAATTATTTCTGTTTTTTTTTTTTATTGCGACAATTTGAATTAAAAAACTATGCCCTGGTGTACCTTGGCTTGCATAAAGTGGTTAAATGTGCCACTTTGACAAATCCTGTGTTTTGTCTGTAGTTTTTTACATTGATCTAAATAGAATAGTTAAAAAAATTGAAAAAAAAAATTCTGACGATAATGGCTCTAATACGCCCGTAGTAAAAAGTATTCGTAATTTATAATATAATTTGGTAAAAGTCATTAAATATGCGTTGACATGCCAACTAATTGACTAAAATACAAAGAAATACATAAAAATTACGCTATTGACAGACGTCATGTGTTCGAATTAAAATACATTTCTAGATATAAAATTAGTAAACCAGCAAAAATCTTCAAACAATAATGAATCTGAGAATTCACGCAGCATTGTTTACATTACTTGGTGGGGAGATTAATTTAAAAAAAGTTATACAAACATAGGTCCTATCTTAAATATTTATAGAGTTATAAAAAATTAAAGTTCTTTTAAAAGCACTAGTAAACATAAGTAACGTTAAGTTGCCATACATCATGTATAGAAAAAGTGGACAGTTGTACTTGTCAAAATGGACGGCGCTAGTCTGGTCGAATATCCCAACACTGTGGTCATTTGTGGTCGCAGTAATGGCATTACCGAAGTAGTTTGCAGCTAGACTATATTCCAGAAGTTTGGAGAAGGGTCAAAGTCACCTTCATACTAAAAGCAGGGAAAAAGGACACTACGTACCCAAAATCCCACAGACCTATCAACCTTACATCATTCCTTCTGGAATCGGCAAAAAAGTCTGTAGAGAATTATGTCAGAACAGATATCTTCAATCAAACGCTGCACTTGAAACGGGCAAATCCACTGAGACTGCATTAATAGAGTTGACGAATCGAATCCAAGATGCACTAACGAATTAAAGAACCATAGTGTACGCATTTTTAAAGACATAGAGGGTGCTTTTGACAACACTCCACACTACCTGCCAAAAAGTCATTAATCAACAGGGGGGTAGATGGCGTGTCCTCCAGATAAAAATCTCAGCGGCTGTCTACCAGATTGGTGGAGGCGAAGGTGGGACATAAGACCATGTCGCTTAGTACGACCAGGGGATATCCACAGCAGGAGAGGAGGGGAAATTGTATCCCCACTTATGTGGAGCCTGATAGTAGATCAACTTTTGTGTGGGCTGACTGATCTAGGTATACCTTACCTCAAAGATATGCTGATGGCTATATACGTAGGAGGCGAATTTGAGAATACCCTCTGTGACGTAGTTCAAAGAGAACTGAACTTTACGAGAAGATGGTGTCGATCAGTGGGACTCAATATTAACTGCACTAAGACTACCGTAGCAGCATTCACTAGGAAAAGGAGATTCAACATGTCAAAAAATTCAGCTTTGTGAAAGAATTCACCACAAAACAAACAACAGCAAGTGAGATCAAATCTCCAGAGGGAACTGAAACCAAGCACTAAGTATTTTTCCAGGAATACCTTTCAGGAGGAAATAAAAGCAGGAGACTATCATTGTGTTTGATAGCTGAGTTCACATGAAATGAGTGCCATATCCTACACTTTCTGAAAGGAATAGGATTGGAAGGCCAGTTGTATAACAGAAGAATAAGCAACACAATAGGTCTCTTAGGTCGCAGTGTAATATGGAGAAAGCTCCATTGACGATTGTCCAGATTTTGTATCTACGATTTTGTGGACTGACGAGGCGCATTTTACGAGAGATGGTGTTAATAACTATCATAACTAGCACTAATGGGCTCTGCAGAATTCACACGATATCATACAATCCCGGTTTTAGCATCGTTTTAGTACAAATACTTGGGTAAGCATTTCTAACAATCCATTACTTGAGATCGAAGTTCTGAGGAATACGATGAGTGCAGAAAATATCTTCCCTTCTTAGATGGAAAACTTTACAAGCTGCTAGAAAACACTTAACACAAAAACCAATAAACTTATTTGTAGTGCCATAAATTTTCGATTTGTTTTAATTTCATAATTATTTAAGGTAGGATCTATGTTTATGTAACTTGCTTTAAATATATTAACCTGCCCAAAAAGTTATTCAAGTTTGTCATAACTGCTATAAATCACTACTACTATCACTACTGTATACACCTTCTGGGTGACATATATGTATTTTTCTGCATTTTAATATTAATTGGCGTGTCAAAACCTTGCACTTGAAATCTTTAATATAAATCTACACGTCCTGTGCGCAAGCAGCGTTGGAAATCATTGTTTAGAATTTCTTAGAGTATTTTCAATACATTTAAGTTTGAAATGACGACTTTTAACCTAGCTACTAAATCCTTAAGTATTTTAATACTGAAGTATATAAGTAGCTGCTTACATTTTGCTTATCTCTCTTATAATATCTGCAACTGGGTTTTACAAAGCTGTATCGATATCGTATGCTGGCAATACTTAATATTAAGCCATGTTTCTTTGTGGGAACTGTTTATACACATTCTCAACATCATTTATCACCCAATTTAATTCGCTTGTGTTTCTTTTTCACTATTAATACATTCCAATAGGCAAATAGCTTGCAAATCTAGAAATTTTCGATTTCATGTCGGAAGCATGAAGCTACAAGAACATAGAAATTAATATCAGATACAATATTTATTTACTAAAAGTATTGGGAAGTTGGCAACACTATATTAGGGTTGACGGATGACAGAATTTCCATTACATCATTTCATATCATTTCTGCTGCATTGCGCTTATTATTTATAAATAATTATCAAAATACAAAAAAAAATATCGAAAAAATGTGTTTTCAGAAACGTCCAAGTATTAAGGTAATATAATATGTAATAAGTGTTGCCAACCTATACTATTAACTCTTCGGCGTCCATTTTTTTACTATTTTCATTAAAATTAAGATTCAGACAATACAAACCATGCTCATACTTGTTAATAGTTTTCGGTTAAATAATTGTTATTTTTTTTTTCGCAAGGGTAAGAACAATATAAATTTGGGAACGCTGTCAAAATCGCTATTGTTGCATTGGTGTAATTGATGTATATATGTACATATCGGTATATTTCTGCAATGACTCGTTCAGTAGATTCCCCATTTCTCTTTCCATATTATATAAAAAGCTACAGGAGTTAGCTCAGTTTAGAGCGAAAGCGTATAATGGAGCTATGAGGAAAGCGACTGAGAGAAGTTAGCCACACTATTAGATACGAAATATCGAAGGAGAAAAGAGAAATAACAAACAAAAAAAAAATAATACTTAGGCGTCATTCAAACTTATCCTCTACGTAAATCGTATGGACGAACCTATTGGCAAGTCTGCGGGATTCGGTAAACGATCGTTTTTCACCGACAATTGCCGATTCATCGTTGGCATCCCTGAATACGTCTCGTCAAAGCCTAAACCTTTCAACATATAACGAGATTAAAAGCGTCTTACGTCATTTAAAAGAGGAGCTACGATTTGGTGCGAATAACGGTCGTGATTGTCAGGATAAGTACAATCAGTGACGCGTGTAGCGAAAAGGTATTGAGAGAGAAAATAAGAGGATTCACTTACTTTCTTCCTCCGGTGCAGCGTCCGGGATACGAGTTTCTATTTCAGAAGTTGATTTCTGGCGACGAAGCAGACGAGCTTTCGCTTCGCATTTAGGGGCTTTCTCTTGACAATCGACATGCACATTCATTTTGCATATCCTGCATTTTAATCCTTGCTTGGTGTGTCCTGAAAAGAGGAAGCAGATTTTTTGTAATTATTCGTAAGTTAATATCATACCGAATAAAAATAGAATTTATTTCTACAGCTCAGCTGAAACAATGTTTATCATATCGCGTCGGTTTGGTTAATTCTGAGCTATGCTTTTTGCATAGTCACAGAAATATTGCGTAATTTTATAAAATATATAATAATCTACTGCTGTGGCATCCCACATACCGCGAGTGTTTTTTAAGTTGCCTAATTTGCTGACAATTATTGAATCATTGTATCCAGAAATTTCCACAATAATGTTTAGTTTGTATAAATTTTAGTTAAAGAGTTCATAGTTTAATTTATTTAATTTAGTGCTAAATTTTTTTAAATTAATTTCACTCTTTAAGATATCTTTTATTTGCTTATGTTGTTCAATGTTTATTCTAGTAGTTTTCTTCGGTGAATTGTGCGGCTGCGTTGCACGTAGTCGAGAGTAGGATTTTTGTATGTATACGACTATTCAACCTTAACACTCAGTTCTTTGGTCGACTGTCAGCGTGAGTACATGTATTTCTAATTTGTTTGCTGCCATTTTGTTAATTCTTTTGATATAGAGATTTGTTTCGCTTATATTGAATTTTATTCTCTCCATCAAGGAACTCGCTTAATTATAATTATTATTGTATTAGTGTGTGCACACTATTGGTGTAAGATCATTTATTATTTTTGGTCGGGAAAATATATTGGCAGTTTTTTTTTCAATTTAGTTTAAAGATTTAATTTCTCCGTTTTTCATTTACTGTTTCATTTTCATTAATTAATCACCTCGGGTTGGGTGAATAGAAGCATTGTGCTTGCATTTAGTTTTTTCATTTTTGTTATTCACTAGAAATTGTCCACGTTTAATTTTAGTTTGTTTTAATTTGAAACCACGTTGATTGAGTTGATATTTATATAAGAATTATCTTTCTGAACAAATAATTTTTTTGCTTTGATATAAGAAATAGCATTATCCTATTGTAATTTTAGAATCAGCTGCAGTTTTTGATTTAAGCCAGGACCCTCTGTTTACGGTTTTTTTTTCTGCAAAAATTTGTAATAAACTTTTTTTTCTTCTTTTTTTCTAAATTTCTTCAATATTATTTAACCGGTGTTAATTTCTTGTTACTATTTTGCTTCCTTTTTTTCGGGTATTCCGGTTCTTTTCTTACTAATTATACAATGTTTCTACGTTTCGGAATTTTGTTTATGCCTTTTTCATCTTTTCAATCCTACAATTCAAAATATTACACATTACAAATTAAAAATTTCATTTTTAGATTTCAAATTTTCAAATTTCGATTTTAAAATTCAAATTAGTAATTATAAGGCAAAATTGTTTACAACTTACATTTAGGTGTTTTCACATTTATTCACCTTTACGGTGTTGTCAAAAAAATCATTTAATTACATTTTAAAATTATAAACGACACGTTAATACATTAACAAATATCGACAAACAAACATATACTAAAGCGTAAAGGCCGTTCAGTTTTGTTTTCAATAACAGAAAACAGGCCGTTTTTTATTTAAAAATTTACGCGAAAATCGCCTCTACATTTCCACGATAAGGTGCATGACGACTCAATTCGTTTCTCCTTTAGAATTTGCTATAATCAAATTATTATAAATGTGACTTAAGTTATTTATATCATTTTTATCGTTAATTGCATTTTTATTATTTTTAATATGCCTTTTTCTTTTTTTTATATAATAAAATTCTTGGTTGTTTATTAACGTCATTCAAAATTCTGTTATTTTATTTTTAATTAAACCTTTTCAATTTTTGGGGTAATTAAGAAAGTCACATTTCTTTCACCCACAATTTACTTGTCGTGGTTAGATTCAAGTTTTAATTTGCGAGGTAACTTTGAGTTTAATTGTTCTTTTGCGCCCTTTAAAAAAAATTATCCGTTGAGCTAGCTAATTTAATTTTTCATTTTTAAATTTTATTTTTGCAAGTTCAAAAAATACATTCAGTTTACAGCACTACGTTACAGATGCACTGCTTTCAAAAAAAAATATTTATATTTTTATGAAGACGCTTTACAAAAGTAAACGTTACCCTGTATCAAGTACTTGTTTCATCAAAAAAGTGTCTACATTTAATATTTAAGAACCTTATAGGAAACAAAAAAAAACATCAAATCTGCAAGTACCAATACATATTGACATATGGACAATGTATTCGAGTTCGAAGAGGTACATATAGCATCAGGTAGGTGCATATACTAACAAATACGAAGAGACCAAGGAAATAGATTTAAAGATTGAAAAATGCAGTAATTGTTTATGAGGCCTGCTAAATTCGAAGGAAAATGCAAAATTTGCATGGAAAATAAAAATAAGAAGCAATAAACCATTGATACGATCACTTCTAAACTGTAGACGTGAAATTAGATACTTAGGAAAGAAAAATACTATGTCGGATTTTTGTTTCAAAGAATAGAATTCTAGAATTAGAGAGAAAGATAAACTCGGAACCGTGTGAACATTTGAAGAGAAATCTATTGGAAAATTTGTGAAGGTGAAGAGATTGTAATGGTTAGGACACCTGGAATAAATGAAAGTCAAGAAAAATGTGAAAGATGTTGCATTTAAGAAACCTTCAGGGAAAAGAAAAAGTAGTAGGTTGAGGAAAAGACGAAGAGGCATAATGGAAGAAAGTTCGAGGAAAAAGAAGAAAGAAAAAGATAGAAGAAAATGGAAGAGAATTGTCAGCTTTAGGCGTAAAAAGACTATTCTATATAGCGTAAGTTTCCTTGTTTTTTAACTTTGAACAGACAATGTTAGCATTTCCTTGTGTTGTAGGCAACTGTATAATAAATATACACCCCAAAGCAACTTTCGAAAAATAAGTATTCGAGTAAACGTCAAGATTCAATTTTGGTAAATTGACCAAATTATTACTTTACTAATTGAAACAATTGAAGGCATTACAAGCTTAATAATGTTCAGTTGCATTGAAAATTGAATAGAAAAATGCTACTGTGTTTGTGAACGACAATAGTGCCAAAATTAGCGAACCTATTCGGTGTGAGCCCACGTCAAATAACATCCGTCCGTGCACAGTTCGCACACATCAACACATTATATTATTAACTGTGCTCGCAGATGGCGCTATGTGTATAACGGAGATTATCTTAGATTGGCTAAACCGCTCATAGAGGGCGCTGGAGTATGCTTCAACGATATGTAATAGAAGTTTCCAGTGCGAATGTACCAGAATGATGAGTTCTATTGGAAAAGCTGATAAGTAATGGTAGTATGGAAAATAAGTGAACAGTGAAAATAAAGAGAGAATATAAGTTTTGAATATAAATAAGTAGTGTTTAATTGAATTTGGTTTATTGAGTGTTTTGGTCGTGTTTTAGTTATTTGTTATGTGTTTTATATTAATAGTATTACTTCATCTTAATTAGACTTAAGCGTAGAAATAGAAACTTTTCATTCAATATATCACTTGTGTCGGTTATTTGAATTCCGGGAATGCTACAATATTTTCAGTTCAAAGTGACCACCTAAAAATACGCTCTAAATGCTTATAAAAAACTTACAGAGAATTGTTTAAGAAAATGGATTAAATCTATTACAAGCAGTGAGTATGCGATTCCTTAATTTTTGAATATTCTGTGCAGCCGTACTACTATAAATTTTGGATTTCAATTAACCCCAAAGAAAGAAGTTATTTGGTAAAAACACAGGCAAGCATGGTGCCGAATCGATGTATCTAGTGATCTAGAAAATAATTCATAAAGAAAATCAGGGACAGTTGCAGTAGAAATTTGTGAAGCCCAGTCCATTTAAATCCATTTATTTCCAATGTGTAATAAATGTGGTAAGGTAAGTGCATGGCCGTTAATTCATCATTAATATCTGTTGGAATAACAAGATCATAGGATAGGAAAGAATGGAATTAAAGAATTAGGAAAAAGTGGATAGTTTTGGATTTTGCAATGCCATGCCAAAATGAATGAATGAATGAGGACTTCGTCTGGAAAAACTATTTTTTTTCTAAAATGTTTCCGTTCGCATTTAACAAGTTAATCATAAAATCACAAAACTGGATTCTTTTTATTTCGTTCTCTTTATTTAACTGTTGGTGATTGCTAAAATTATAAATTTGTATTTGATATATTTGAAGTCGTAAATTCTGGAAGCATAGAAGCGTTAAACTTTTGTGCCATGTATCGCAGCGAGGTAACATGATTTCTATTCTTTTTGCCAATAAATTAACTTTTAATTTACATATACATGACATCACTACAAATTCATTGCGGATGTTGGGTTTTCTGTCGCGTAACACTTGGGATTTTCGTGATAATTCTGCCTTAATTGCATTTTATAATAGCTTCATACGTTGGAAATTGGAGTATTGCTCAATTATCTGGTCTCCCTACTACAATAAATATATTAACCTTGTTGAGAGTGTCCAAAAGAAGTTTTTAAAAATTCTGTATTACCGTAAATATAAAACGTATTTAAACCATAATTATTCTTACAGTAATTTATGTAATTTGTTTAATTACCAATCTCTCGAAACTAGGAGACATATTTCCCAGATCATTTTTATTTATAAGCTAATACAGGGAGATGTGAAGGATAGCCTGTTACTTGAGTCCCTCGCTTTTTGCATCCCTCGGTCGGGCAGTAGAATTTTTCCTTTATTTTATGTTCCTTCTACAAATACACATCATTATTTTGCTTTTCCAATACCATCCATGTGCTCGAGGGTTAATTCAATTTGCGAGAATATAGACCTTTTTAATGTTAGTCTCTATTCATTAAAAAAAATTGTAAAAATAAGTTTGGTTAATTCATAATTTGTTATAGTTTTTTCTTGGGTTTTTTTTTAAAAAAATTTTGCCCCTTTATTATTACCTATCATCATTAATTTTAGTTACGCATTCTGTAATAGTTAGTGTAATTTATTTACTAATTATATATCGGTACACTAAGGTTTTTTTTTTTTTAATGTGCTTTATAATGAAATTTAATATAATATCTTTTTCTCTCTTTTGTTCAGTAACGTGTTTGATTTCTTAGATATATTTTTAATTAGTTTAAGTTTATCCTGTAATTAGCAGTTTTTCTGCTGTTGGATAATAAATAATAAATAAATAAATAAATAAATGATTTGTTTCAGAATAACAACCTAATTCCACTTCTTCAGTAAGATTATGGGATATCTTTATTCATTTTCTTTTGCAAAATGTTGTAAATTTACTGTACAATCTTCGTTATTAAACCTTATAATAAAATAATAAAATAGTGCCAATCGATAGTATTAGTCTGTTAGCGTAGTCAAATAAAGAAACTTGGTTAACTACAAAAGGAACATGTTACATTATTCTTTACTTTATCAATCATCTAGGAATATTTGCGGGAAGCAGGCTGTCAAATGAATTCCTCTCACCATATCATTAATTCTTATTAGTCTTTTCTGTTATTTCTGGACTAATTTAATTTACTACCGGCATGACGGAGTATATATAATTTGCAACAAAAAGCCTGGACTGTAACGTTAATCCCTTTACTTAATAGTTTCAGCTATTAACGCACCATCAGATTAGATGAGATTTACAAGTTCGATATGGCACAAATTCCTATTAATGAGGGTCGGCTATTAAGATGATACTTTATGAGTCTGCAGTTTGGTAATTCCATTATTAAGTACGGTGGATCAATGTCTGAGAGCGTTACACAACCGGAACATTTTATATATTAGCTAAAAATTTTTAAATAGGATGCCTGAAATTTTTGTTTTACTTTAAAATGCCATTAAAAAAATTAAATAATCATGTCTCTGAAAATTTGAGATAATTATATTGCTAACGAGATTATTTAAGCTACAGTGTGTAGTCACTCATTAACTTCCTCATGTACGCTGGCTCTTGAAAAAGCTACCTGCTTTGTGAATTTACGTTTCGATCGATTTAAAAATGTCTTTTAAGGTAATAAAATAACAAAAATAGATTAAGCATGTAAATTTTAAGTAATCTGTGGGTATGGCTGCAGTTGGTAACTCAATATAAGTTCTATCATGTCTTACCATTTTATATATTATCTTAATGTTGCGAATAATCTTTGTAGTATGGCTCTGAAGAAGCTTTAACAACTAAAACAATATATTGGTGACAGAAAGAATTATTTACATCAGTACTCTGCTTGGACACCTATTACAGCCTTGATACCCAAACGTTTAAATACAGATTCACATGTATTGTTTAAATTGAATATAATATTGTGACAATAAAAAAAAATGGCGATTAATAATGGTATTATTTGGGTGAATATGAAATCTTTTTAAATTTTGAATATCTCTGAAAATGTTTCGAATTGGAAATCTTCTCTTGCATTGAGCACTTGAGACTTGGGTTGCATCACCTTTGAGTGTACGTGCGCACTTATCATGTGATTTAATTTTTTTTTGATCTTTTGATTATATGTTCAGTTCACTTAGTTTTGTTTCGGGAGTATGGTTAGGATAATAAATCAATTGACTCTTCAGTACATCTATACTACTTTACGACGTTTCGTTAATGCATTGGCAACATTTTCAAGTATCTTTTAATGGTGTTTTTTTTGCGTCACTTTTAAATTTTCGAATGTGGTTTTTTACATCTGTGAGATATTATATTTTAACTTCAAATTTGAAAGTTTCGTAAAGGTTGAAACAACTAATATTTTAAAATTGTACAAGACCTTAACATGTGACATAACAAACAAATATGATGTTAGTTATACTTCAAACTTAAAATATAATATCTTACAAATGTAAAAAACTACATTCCAAAAATTGCAATCAATGCAAAAAAATCACTGTTAAAAGATATTTGAAAATTTTGCCAATACAGCAACGAAATGTCGTAAAATAGTAAAAATGTACTGAAGAATCAATTGATTTATTATCTTGACTATACTCTCGGATAAAATCAATTAAAAAATGCGAAATTAACAAATCTAGGATAAATATTTTAATTTAAAATTAACGAAAATTGATTTTCTATTGAAATAGCACGATTGAGATCCTACTTTTGGATTGCCTCGTATCTTAATGTCGAGTTCAATATGTACAGTTAAGATATACTTCAACGGCTGGTACTGGTGTGTTCCGCGAGGTTCCGTTCTTGGTCCTATTTTGTTTAATCTGTATGCAAATGATTAGTAGATAGTAGATAGTAGAATTTATATCCACGGCTTGTGTTTTATTGTATGCAGATGATTCCACCATAGTAACGTCTGGCGCTGATCTTATGGCTGCCGAAAGACTTACTAATACAGCCATAAAGGATATGTACAGTCACTGACATTAATATTGCGCACTATCAAAGTATCGAGCCATTCGTTCGAGTGCTAAATAATAATGTCGGCGGCTGTACACTTGACGCTTTGCCAACAAACTGCTTATTAATGAAAGCATAATTGATTTATTGGTGTTTCATATGAGACAAAGGTTGCATGATACTTAACAGCAAAGAATTTTTATTTAGGCCTCTTAGAAATAAGTGTTCACTACTGTTTAAATTGCTGAAATACAATCAAAACTTGTATATGGCATTTTTTATGGGGCAATTCAGCGTGGTGTCAGCAGAATTCTTAGCTCAGAAACGTTTAATTCGAGTAATTTATTGTTATTGCGCTTTCTGTAAGCCATATTTTCAAATATCTAACATATTGCCAGTGTCCAGCATTTATAAATAGAAGCATTGTACTATGTTCATAAGAATAAAAATCAATATCCAGCTAGTGAGACTTATTATTCATATCATTAACACCCGATAAAAGCATTAATTATAAATTAATTTTGAGCATTGTAGGAAAAGGTACAGAGCATGTGCGCCATAGATTATATATAGATTATATAATATCTTGCCTGATAATCTGAAGACTAACGGAAATTTTATCACTTTAGAGCAAGTGTCAAAAAAAAAAACCTGTTAAGTAAATGTTGCTATACAATAAATGAATTTTATTATATTCTAAGTATCTAATGAATGATGAATATTGTAAGGGTGAAAAGAGTAAAAAAATGTTCTTTCGTTCATAAATATTTTAATATATGATTACTAGTTCAGATCAACGTTAATAGGATTATTGTCAATGAATAAATACACCAAATATGATAACCATACTGTGTAGATAAGAATATGTATGTAATAATAATAATAGTTCTTTATTGTCTAACAGACCCATCCAATTACAGGACAATAGATATAAAATAAACAACATATAAATAAAATAAAATTCTAACTAAAGGTAAAGTTAAGAAATAATCTAGCCAACCAAAATACATAACAAAACATAATATATAATAATAACATAAAAATAAGGCATTAAAAAACAAAACGAATATAATACTCCAAACATCACATATCAGGACATAGCTTATTTGCATTTCGGCACATTTAAGTAATAGGCGCTCTGATTAATACATTTGTATGGGCTGTTGGTATATAAAAGGTGTTTGTCGATCTATTCGCAATCCTGGGTATATTGAAAGTCATTTTAGAAAGCAAATGCGAACAATCAATTTTGTTATTAATTAATTTAAGTAAAAAAGTTACAGAGTGATGCTTTCGTCTACTAGTTAATGATGCAATATGAAGCTTACTAATTAATGGATCCAAATTCGCTCCTCTTGCAGAATAACTCCCAGTTATTCTAAATGAAATATATTTTAAAAACCTGCGTTGTATACGTTCAATGTTTTGACAATGCGTTACATACATGGGATGCCACACAACACTTGCATATTCCAGCTTCGAGACAACAAATGCAAAATACAATACTTTCATTAGACCGATATACGTGAATTCCTTACAGGTGCGTATAACAAATCCCAACGCTGATGTTGCAGATTTGCACATTGCAGTTATATGCAGAACAAATGTTAATTCCGAGTCAAATAAAACTCCCAGATCAGTAATGGTTTTCAGAGACTACAGTTGAACATCGTTTACGTTACAACCATTTATAGATGGAGAAGTCCTTCGAACGATCGTTCACGGGCCCATTTCATGGAATTTTAACTGGCTGCATTCACCTTTTCGTGGGAATTGTGTTGCTTTAATTTGATAAGAATACTTTACCGTAATTGGTGCCAGTTATATGCAGAACAAATGTTAATTCCGAGTCAAATAAAACTCCCAGATCAGTAATGGTTTTCAGAGACTACAGTTGAACATCGTTTACGTTACAACCATTTATAGATGGAGAAGTCCTTCGCGTGTATGCCATCGTGAAGCGTTTGGCAATGTTCAGTTTAAGGCCATTATTACTACACCAGTTGGAAATTAAGTTAAGATTATGCTGAAGTAATTTCGCACTATTTTCATTAGTGATGGCAGTATATATTTTCAAATCATCGGCATAAGCTAATGCAGGGCAAGTTAATGAAGTTAGCAGATCATCTATTTATAGTAAACAGAGCAGAGGACACAAATTTGACCCCTGCGGCACACCTGAAGCATTAAGACAATCACATGATTGATAGCCGTTATAAGAAACATATGCGGTTCTGTTTTCTAAGTAGGACTTCATAAGTGCCATAAAGGAAGTCGAGAAACCAAAGGCATTAAGTTTGGCTAATACAACAGATAATAATAAAAACTACAGGATAAAACAATAGTTTTAATTTGAAATTATAGGTGATGACACTAAATTAACTAATTTTACTCTGATTTATCTGGGTTTACAGAAAGCAACGTTCTCTACACACACCAGTTTTCGATAGACCTTAGAGCAGTCTGCATCAAATCGCAGAGCACGGTCTCAAATCTTCGATCAATGAGGATCGTAATATTGTCCGCATATGCAATTGTGTGGAAGCCAGATGTGTTCAGCGCATGAACGAGGTAATCTACCACAAGGTTCCACAAAAGTAGGGACAGAATGCCTCCTTGGGGACAGCCTTGATCTACGCGCCCTCTCACACTGGCATTTCCCACATTTACTTCTATTGCCCTTTGCTCTAACACGTAAACATGAAGTGGTATTACCAACATAGTTTTGGGGTAAATTTTCAAGACTACGGAATAGCAGTACACATATAGAAAGAACAATTGATCCAGTTGGAGTAAGAGAGAAGACAGTGCTCACTCAAAGTGGATGTGCTAGACATAAAACAAGTTACACGTGATGCTGAATAGTACAATTTAAATTTACATATGATCAAGAACTACACATAGTCAATGTAATTTTGAGATGTGAATTTTTATGGTATATGTGATTCTATTACTATTCGTAAGTAAGTTGTTATACATCTTATGTGAAAAGTTGCATCTGAAGTTTACATTTTACTGGAAACTTTACACGTTTATTTTGCATTATTCAGTTACAAATGTGAAAATACATTCACACTGTAAAGGAAATTACATTTTAAATGCCATATTACATTACAAATAAAAAGTACATGTGATCTGCATAATCGCACTAATGGCCACAAGTAACCTAGGTGCGTTGGTGCAATTTTACAGAAAATTTCTATCAGTGCAGATGCTGCAGGACATGTGCTTCTCAATTCCTCTAAGGAAGATATCTATTTTCGTATTTAGGTCACCAAAACGACTTGAAATATAGCTGAATTTGGAATGTTAAAGCTCATATACGCGCATCATAAAAAAGTGCTGTAATACTTCCACGCGTAATACTTTTAGGAGTTTACGATTATAGCTTTTTCCGTATGTACATCCCAATAATCAGACATTATCGCAAACTAATACATTACTACTTCACCCTTATATCCATGTAGCGAGATCAATTCCGCCTATCTTTATATCACGAAACCGACTTCTCGCGCAACCGAGTCGAAGGTAATAATACTCTATTGAATTATGAAGTGTTCCCGCTTACCTCGGAGCACTTGCGAACACACGTCGCACGGAGTAATTTTCTTGTAAGTGTACTCCTGGAAATTGTGTGCATCCGGATCCCCTTTTAGCAGTTCCCTGGTGGCGGCGGAGCCGTTCTTCCTAAAGCAGAGAGAAAATAATTTAGTGAACGATCGTTCACGGCCCATTTCATGGAATTTTAACTGGCTGCATTCACCTTTTCGTGGGAATTGTGTTGCTTTAATTTGATAAGAATACTTTACCGTAATTGGTGCCAGTCTACAGGTAATCAGAGGGGTTGCAGAAGGGTTGGTTATGATAGCGATGGCGTGAATGTAATTAAATATTATCTAAAGTAGGGACATGTAATAAATAAAAACTGTTACTTGGGACTTATACTAAAGCGCTTAGATTTTTTTTTAAATTAATTATTTAATTTAATGGTTAGCTTATTATTAAATTATTTTTAAGTACAAGCATTCAAATTTTTATAGCATGAAAGCTATATATTACACATATTTACCGTTGTATTATCAAAGGGATGTAAACTATATTTTTGCAGATTTGCTTGATGTGCTTAGCAGAAGTAATTTCCTACATATATGCTATAAAAGTGTGTGTTGCTAAAATTACAATTCAGATATTGTAATATGATTGCGGTAAATGTTAGCGCAATTGATCAAAGACAGTAACTGTTTCTTACGAGAGAGTAAAAATTATAATAACTTTATTGTTAATTTTCGGTGTACTTTTTACCACACTGATAGTAAAAAATACGTAACGTTCCAGTATACCGAAGTGTTCAAGTATCATTGGTTATAGTTCCAATTTAGACACGCATTCCTAACATTACCTACTTGTAATATTTTCTATAGGTGCCTGTAATTTTTACTATATTATCCGTGACGCGTCATTCGACCTATTTAAACCAATAACGAGGCTTCCCTCAAAATATCCCTTCCATAACCCTTCCCCATAAGCCCCACCGGTGAAGGAAGACTGATTGCACTTTTGACCATTATTGTAGTAATTTTAAGTTGTTAATCTAATACAAACTTTACTGCGTTGTTTATGCTACTCAGATTGTTATGAAATCTGATTTAGTCGCATGTGTGATTGATTAAATTTACAATGGATTGTAGTGTACATGAACAGTGCACTCAAGTTATTATTATCATGTTGTACTAATACCTACTTGGGTTTTATGGTTATTTTTACAATAATAAGTTTACGACAAAAATATTGCATGTTTTACCGCACGCTGCTGTTGTCACAATAATTAACACAGGCTTATGTTAAATGAAACACATTTGCGTCAAATCTAACAATAATTTTTTCTCAGTGTATACTTTTCATATTTACAGGAAAAAAAAAACATTCTTTATAAAAAGCGTTGGTTACTCCGAAAACTCTTTTGTGCTAATCGAAACGTTGATGCGTGAAAATTAAGAAAATGTGAAGTTGTGTAAGAGTAAAATACTGATTACTGAAGAGTAAATTGAGAATAGCATAAGTCGAAGTTGCTTGAAATATCACCGGAACTTCAAATATGAAATTTGCACGTTATCCTTTGTTGTTGATATTTTTTCATTATTGTTACATATAATACAAAAAAAAAGTTCCCCCGTCATGGGCATGACTTGTACAATATGGGTTGTTTATTCTAGAGTTGTTATTAAAGAAGTTAAAATATAATCTGAACATAATCTTCATTTCTCTTTTACCATAATTATACATACTGTTTTGTCTCTTATTACACATACATTTTTTTCTAGGTATAGTTTTAACAAAAAAAATGTCAATGCATTGGTAACTGGCGAGTGAGCAACCAGTTGTACTAATTACTTGGTGTTTGATATTCATTATTCATTATTTCTTACTTAAATTAAGTTAAGTTAAAAAGTATTAATTATACAAAACAACATAACAAGGGTAAAGCTTTATTTCACAGCAAGTTTTAAAAATGACTTCAAGGAAATAAAACGGTCTCGAAATAATTAATAATGAATGTCAAACGTCAAATAATTAGTATAACTGGTTGTCTGAGATGAGATTACTTAATATAATGACCCCCAACTTCTATGTATTTTTTCTATGTTTTCTTCTAAAAGCGCTGTAAACTCTTCTAATTGAATTTTAATATTTTCCGATTTCTTCCGTACTTTCTTTTGTTGCAGTACTATGAATAAATATATGGTAGGTTTCTCAACTTTTAATCACCAAGTTCACAGAGATTTTATTTATCACGGAAGACTTTCCAAAGTAAGCAAAAGTCGTCATAAAGATTGATTTCTCTGTAAAAATCTACACTAAATATTTTATAAGTATAGTTAAGTCTATCCAGGGACACGCTGTATATAAAGATGGAGACATATACATTCTAATATTGGCAAAATTGTAGAATTGAAACTTCTATTCGTTAAGAGCTGTACCTTATTTTATTTTACTGGTGTTGAACAAACCACTGTGCTACAATTAGCTATTAGTTATTAGATAAATTTCCACTTTATTTTATTTTTATTGTGTACCAAAAATTAGTTGGTCTAAATATATTATTCGGTAATTTACTTGAACTATTTTTTAGAGATAGCAACCCAAATAATGCAAGGGTTAGTAAAACATTTTGTACTTTCATTATGAGACCAAAAGCATTTATTAGT
Source organism: Protaetia brevitarsis (assembly GCA_004143645.1). Taxonomy (NCBI): domain Eukaryota; kingdom Metazoa; phylum Arthropoda; class Insecta; order Coleoptera; family Scarabaeidae; genus Protaetia; species Protaetia brevitarsis. Next base: position 2,887,110 of record RXPK01000050.1, on the reverse strand, counting down.
ATTATAGAGAATACCCTATTATTTTGACGATTTTTTGCCAATTGGGTATTGATGGGGGCGGTATGTCCATAAGATTTAGTCATATATCATGACATGATACAGATTGTGGATATATTATTCTGTATAAAAAGAAAAGATATATAAAAAGAAAGCAGCTTTCTATGAAGGCAATAATGTTTCTAGCTAGTTTTCTTAAAATATACTAATTGAAGTTTGATTAAAGCAACAAGGAAATACTAAACGTTGTTCATTCTAAATTTTAAAATATTTTTTTGTGCCAGTTCACAAAGTACATCCTGTAGAAGATTCTATTACAGCAATCCACATTACCATTGAGAAAGTTTTTGAAGCCTAAAATTATATTATTATTATAAAAAGCTTAAATATAGATGCCAACTCTGGATGGGTTGGATAACCTAGATGACATACCCGCACTTTTATTGGTAAATTGTTTGCCTGAAGTAGGCCTAATATTAAATAAAATTCTTCGAGTATTACTTAATGGTTAAGTGATGACAGTAGAATGGGCACGAGTCTATGTGATCCAGATATACGTAAAAGGAGATAAAATTCCACTTACAAAATTGCTGACCGATCAGTCTTACATTCCACCTGTATAAAATTATGCATAAGTTGGATGGACTAGGCAAATTAATAATGGTAATCTGATTGATGCGGTCTACCTTGATTATGAAGAGGCTTTCGATAAAGTCACACAGAAAAGGCTCTTATTAAAACTAAAATACCAAGGTATAAGAGGAAATCTACTGCATAGCTAGTTTCTTACGTACGTTTCTTATTCCTGAAAATTTGAAATTCTTAGAGAAGTACCACAGGGGTCTGCACTTGGATCTCTGCTCTTTATAGCATACACCACCGATTTATATTTCAAAATGACGACAATTGCTATATTATTGTTGTTTTTAATTTTTTAACGTCAAAACAATTTGAAATATTTTAGCTAGTTAATACACAAAGACTCACAATCTGTTGTATAAGTTAAATTACTAGTTTCATGCCTAAACGCAATGACAAGCCATAGGAAATACTTTTTTTTTAATTTGCCAAATAACTGACGTACCACATATAATGTACATTATAAATATTTTTTTCAAAAACTTAGCCTGAAGTAATATATATTATGAATGTAAATAGCAAACTTAAATATTGAAAAAGATTGTCAAAAGTAGGTAAAATGCAAATTTATTTAGTACGAACTCAAACCAAGTCTTCAACTATTTAAAAAAAAAACTCTAATACATATCACATCTGTTTATTGTGTAATAAAATCCATGTAAGCTTTAATGGATTCTAAAGATAAAGTAAAAAAATACACATTTGTTACTTAACGCAAAGCGGCCACCCTCCCACGTCCAAAGATACATTAATTAAAAGGTGTTACATGCACAATTTGTAGCGTCACAATATTCGTTTCCGCCCGTAAGTCCGCTACAGGTTATAAATTATCTCGCGACTGTGCAGGTTACTGGCGCACTAAATTCCGTTTACAAGCATCTTAATTGAGTTGTTCAAGTGCAATTTATTGCCTCGCGAATCCTTGTGAAATGCGAATAAACGAGAGGGCAATTGAGAACTGAAATAAATTATTCCGACCTAAACCGCTGTCAATTTGGAAGCGGGGGGTGACAATATTATAATAAGAGGTGAAATGAGGAATTGCCTTAAATTCCTTGAACGGGTAACTTAAATTGTTAAACTTATCTGTCTACCTGCCTAGTTTATCAAGTAATATTTTGAAAATGGGTTTTTGTAAAGAGATTTATGGATGTTATCCTGGGCGCAACATATTTGGGATTACCGCAAAAATTGGGGTTTTTTTTTTGTAATTTCTTTTGGAAGCGGCGTTATTGATTGTGAAAAAAATGTAGGTTTTGGCGACAGAAGAACAAAAAATTAGTAAAATTTTATGTTCTGTTTTTTCAGAACAAAATGCCCGGGATTTCAAAGTTTTATTTTCTTTAGTTCAGTACAATTAATTATTATTATTATGAAATTTATGTTTTTATATTTATTTATTTATAATTTATATTATTTAGCTTGTCCGTTTACCGTTTCTTATTTTTCTTTTTTTTTCAATAAAAACAATTAAAATAATATAGTGGTTTTAATTCACCCAGCGACCTCTCTGATAAGTGAAAGAATACTGTGACCAAAAATACTTCAAACTGTGGTACTGGTAATGTTGCAAACTTCTCTTAGACCCCTCACCACAAACTGCACTAAACTAGACGTACGTTTCGATCGCAAAGCTATCATTATCAGTTCAGTGTGTTAATGTTTATTAAAATATTGCTGGTATAAATTGCACAGAGTTAATTCGTTTTTTACATTATATATTTACCTATTTTATAATAATCATCTAACATTCCGTCATAATCCGTGCCTATCATTACTGTTATTTTGATATTAAATGACAAGGAAGTAACGACAAAATGTAATATCCATGTTTCCACTTGCCCTAATCTACAATTGTATTAGGTGTTCGTAAGCATGCATGATACAAAGTAGTTTTGTTCAATATTTTTTTCCATCAATTCACGACGTTTAACACAGAAGGACGAACCAAACAATAAACAAGCACACCTGGACAACATAAATTGTACAATGGTGGTTAGCTAGCGGGTTATCTACGTCAAAGCTAAACTAATGTGATGCGATAGCTGATATTTTTACCTCATTTGCATGATTGTTGATACTGCGTGGTACATTTGGTTTTTTCTAGATTAATAAAAAACATTCATCAATAGCTAAATGGCAATATGAAGAACTTTTAAATATTAATAATAATAATAAGAGTAATAATAGTAATGATAAAAGTACATTGCAAAATAAAATCAATAAACACGACTTCTCACAGGTTGTAGCAAAATGTAGCAAAAGGCATGTGTAAGAAATCGTCCTTATACAAAACTTCAAACAATCAACTTACGAATAACACACATTAAATTGGTACTAACGCACATATTCTTAATAATATACCGGTCGATCGAAAAGGATCTTGGCTTAGCACTACTTTCCGCAAGGAGTAAATATATTTATTTCCAATCATTATTATGAAATTTTCTACAATTTTACTCTCCAAATTTCCATATATTTATTATTATTTCGTTATTATTGTTTGTTAGTTTTTACATTGTGTCTCTTTCAAGATTACGCCTTCCTTCCGCATTGAGTACATAACATTGTTTTTCTTCAATATGCCACTTACACTTGAATAAGATTTTTATATGACGGAAATTATTTGCATGCGTGTTTATTATTCCAATCAACATTACTTGTCACAACTTGCCACTTGAAGAGTTATGCCAAAAATGTTAGATAAAAGTCGAATATTCGCGTATATTACTAAACGATATGGCATACAAGTATTTTTGTTCCATATTGTTGAAATGTTCTATATACACATTTAATTAAGTCTGGTGGTATTTATTATCTGAAATATATCGTGTTTGGTAAAGTGTTTGTTACTTTATTTTTGCGTGAAAACACTAGTGTGAGTTATCTTGACTCATATTTTGTGCAATTCTAGCACACCACCAAGTTAACGTTAGTTCATTTAGGATACACAAACACAATCAAATGAAAATTGCCCTGAATGATGTTCAATAACTTCATTCGAAACAGTGGGTGTACAGTTAAGGAAAAATGTGTGTGGACAGTTCTTTAACACGTAGGCAACACAAAATACAGCGAACTGCGTAATATCACCCCTCTCAATACAATCGCAGGAAGCGCAAATATTTTGTGATCGTAGGTGAATTATTATAATATAATTTATAATATAATATTTTAAGATATATCAGGATAAAATCTTGGAGACTTTCGACTATGAACCTAAATAAATCCATTTAGGCAAATCATAGAAAAACGCATGAATTCTCTACTGTCAGAGTCTATTGCGTATAATATTCTATTATTATACACCATTTTGATGTATAATTGTAAGATAGGTCGGTAGTCTAATAATTAGTAATTGCTCAGACCCTCGATCAGGTTAAAATTAAAGGGATTAACATTTTAAATTAAATTAAATTTACGTAAGCTTGTATTCTATAGTAAACAATTAAACGTTTGCCTTGGTGCTTTAATTTTAATGGTTGTGAGATGTAACGTTGCGCATTGAAATTCGGCAATATTAACCGCAAATGATATAAAAACGTCTATGCTGCCAAGGTGTTCGTTACTGCATAAATACCAAAAGCTGGACCTAACTTGCTTCTCACAGAATTATTACAATTAGTAGTTACTCATACTACGTATGAAACGATGTTTGGCTCTTTGCATAGTAGAATACTTATTTTGGAAAATCTAAAATCTCCATAATTTTTAAATTACAATCGATATAGATTCATTAAACTACTTGTTGTCAATATCAAACTAAGGCATTCATAACTTCTGTTTGAAAATAGTTTTACGGATTTTTCGGAACAGATTTTGTTATTAGGTCCACTCTAAGCTATTATTATAAAATATTCTAAGTATCCATTTAACATTTTCGTACATATGATATGAAAACACAAAATGTAGACCTTAACCATTTGATCATCTGTCCCTCAACCTTCGAAGTTTATGATATCTCCAATAAAACAAAAAATGCACAAAAAGTACTTTATTTGTGTATTATCGTTTATATTACTTCAACAATTTGTTTGATTTACTTACATATAAAAATGTCTTTATTGGTTGCTGTTTTCCAGAAGAAAAATCTTCAAGACACAAGTACTATTTACAGATGAAGAGAATTTTCAAGAGAAAGTATTACCCATTTTCATCATACTTGGGCGGATGAGAATCCTAATGCTGTCATTGAAGGACATTACCAGCATACATTTCGCTTAATATTTGGGCGGGGATGATTAGAGATAGCTTAGTTGAACCGTATCTTTTTTCAAATCGACTTATTGGTGATGTCTATTATAACTTCCTTAGAGATCAATTGTCAGGTTTGATGGATGAAATGCCATTAAGAACGAGTGATTTAATGTGGTACATGCATGACGGCTCCGCTCACTTTGCGATAAGTGTTGAAACTATTTAGATCAACAATATCCTGGTCGTTAGATAGGTAGAGAAGGACCTTACCCAGGGCTGGATCCGAATCCATTCGATTTTCATTTCTAGGATCGCCTAAAACAACTTGTTTATACTACTCCTATAGAAGCTGAAGCAGACTTTCGACTGCGTATTATTAATGGTTTTAATACGATTCGCGCCAGTCCCGAAATTTTCCAACGCGTAAGAGACAATTTAGTGTTTACTGGCTCATGGAGGACATTTTCAGCAGTTTGTTTGACTTTTGTTTATGTATGATCATTATTCAATATTTTTAAAGCATTTATTAAAATAATTCTTGTTGTTGTACTAATCAGGAAATTCATGTGATATCAGCAGTTAAATTACTTTTTATTCCACAACTTAATTTCTTTAAAATTGATTTTTACATCATATGCGATAAGAATTTCGATTATTGAACAGGTCCGTATTATCGATTTTTGCAAAATGAAGGTATCTTTTACCCAGATCTCTGCTAATGAAACAACTGTAAAGTTTAAAATTGACCCAAAGTAACCTCTAATCCCTTATTATGTTTAATAAAACTCATTAAATATTGTTTGACATTAATTGATAAAATGAAAAAAAAATTAATAAAAAACTTTATTGAAACAGCTTGTATCTAGAAAACGAAGCGAGATTCAAAAATATTTTATACCACACTTTCGTTTTAAAATTTGTTGAGAAATATCCTTATTTATTTTGTCAGAGAGGTTAGCAATCACCCTGTATATATGTATTCCACTGCTATACATTTATTTTTATTCTTTAATATCATGGCTGATAGAAATAGCAAATGTATTTATTTTAATTAAGTTAATTTCTCATTTTACTTTAGAGTGCGATGAGAATATATTTAAAGTTAATATACGGGCTGTTCAAAGTTATCGGCGCACTATTGCTAACTTTGTTAATATTGCAACTACGATTTTAGTTAAATTATCAAAGATATAGGGTTCTTTACGCTGATTACAATCGTGTAATCAGGAAAACAATTGAAAATCGTGTTTACGAGATATAGTAGATAACTTTGTTTTTTTAGATGGACCACGCTGTATATTTTGTCACCAATTAATAGAAAATCAGTTTCTGCAAGCAATATTGTTATAACAGTATAAGCTTAAAATGAAAAACAGAAAGAGAGCTACGACTCATATAATGATGGATTCGATATAACAGCCAAAACTTTTGTTGTTTGCCAACTTAAGATGTTTGTTTTAAAAACCAAAAAGAAAATCCAAGAGTTTTCAAAAATTTATTGATAACAACGAAAAAAACAATAAATTATAATAAGTGTTCGACTACATTTCTATTTTCTGATATGCATTTCCTATACTGTTTAATTACTGCTTTGCTAATTCAGAAATTACACGGTGATCTATATTACTCAATGTTTCTCTTACTGCATTTTTCAACTCATGTATATTTGGATGTCTTCGACTGTATATTTTGTCTTTTAGATATCCCCATACGAAAAAAAAATTCATCACGCAAGTCGCGAGAACGTGCAGGCCAATTAACTAGTTCTCTGGTACCAATCCATTTATTTCCACAAATTTCTGTTAGGCCATCTATTTTTAATGCCCAGATACGCGCCCCAGCCCCGTCCTGTTGAAATGAAAAGTTCCTCTCTTCCAAGTTTAAATTATCTGCGAAATCATCCATTACATATCGTAGAATGTCAACATATCATTTTGCGGTAAGTGAACCTTGATAAAAGTGCCAACTATTTTATTGTAGTAAGTGCCACACCAAACATTGAAACTAAAGCGGTATTGTGACCTAACAAAGCATTAGTAGCGGAGGATTTACAATGATCCAATGATACATATTTTTTATGTTGTACATTCTATTGTTTGAAAAGTTTATCTCGTCGTTTCACAAAATGTATTTGCATGCATTATTTTCTACAAATAATTAATAAAAAATTGGCCGATGTTTAAACGGTACGTGCTTGTGTTTCTTCAATTCCGCACTGCTAGTATTTCGTTTTCACGTTCGGCTTTTTTTTAAAAACATTTCCATTCTCTTGTGATTTGCGAGATAATAGTAGAAAATACTTTGTATCTGATACTATCGTGTTTGGAAACATTTCTCTGTAACGTTCCAAGGCTCTGTTGCTGTGTCTTGTACATACAAAATATACATCAAGTATGTATATCACATTTCTCCAACTTGAATTATAAGTAAACAAATAATGAACAAAAAGCAATGATAAAAAGAACACGGCAATAAACGAATTTAGAGATAAAACAAAATAAGCAGCAATTAGAATCAGTAAAGCCTTTTTTCAGTAACAGTACACAACAAGCTTCGCAGAACTGTAAAAATAATTTCGTTATGTCTTAAAACTAAGCAACCGAAGTTTGCTTCGATTTCTACTTTACCAAACAACAAAGTTTTGCCTGTTATATCCAATCCATCATCATGTTAGTCGCAGCTCTTTTGTTTTTCATTTTAGGGTCATACTATTATAACAATATTGTGTGCAAAACTTAGTTTTCTATCAATTGGTGGAAAAATATACAGGCTGATCCATTTAGCAAAACAAAGTCATCTATTGTATCTCATAAACGCGATTTTCAATTGTTTTTTCTGATAACACGGTCGTAATCAGCGTAAAAAATGCTTGATAATTTAACCAAAATCGTAGCTGCAATATTAACAAAAATTAGCAATAGCGCGCCGATAACTTTCAACAGCCTGTATATCAACTACTACTGACTGTAATAAACCGATGTATCAAAAATTTGTTTTGGAAATAAATATAATTCTATAATAAGTTTCGCATAAGATCAGGCGAGCGTGAAAGAGAAAGGGTAATATTCTCCTTCGTAACTGTAATTTTTGTTGCCTACGTATTAGAGAACTGTCCATGTATTATTTTCCTTAGTTGTACATATTGATATGGATTTCGCAAAAAGTATAGTAGAACCAAGATAGCTTTTTCGATTGCATTGTACTAGTTAATATATTCTTTCTCGATAATTACGTTAAAATTTAGATGATCATAGGGCTCTTATTGCTAGATATGGAGGTAAATTAAGTTTGCTTCCTCTGCAATCTACGTAGTTATAAACTTGTTTTCAACTTTAAAGCAATATGTGCATTAGTTCGAACTTCGAGCGTATCGATTCGACAATCAATCAGAACACATTAAATGAGAAACGCAAAGAGGAAAACAGAACACGTCATCATCTTCAAACTACAGAGTTAAAAGAGTAAAACAAACGGAAAACTTCCCTCTTACAATACGTAACCGGAAATATACTTACTTCTCCTCAGGTGGGGGAGTTTTCAAACTCTTGAGAGCTTTTAGCCATTTAGTTTTCATGCTGGCCGTAGACGACGAGCTATTCTTCCGTTCACGACCGGTTTCGCCCGTGTCCAGTTTATTAGAGAATAATTCTTTCTGGAAAAAGAGAAGAAACACAGCATGTTACGACCGAATAACTTTTCAAATAAAATGAAAACATATTTTACTGCGAACTTTAGCCGTTGGAAAGCAATAACTGTTAGAGAGCGTCATCGACACGACAAATTCTTACATGTTTTATACAGTTTGTATAAAAAGGAATAATTTATTTGCGCTGTTATACCAATAGCGAAATTTTATCACGAATAACACGGTTTTCAAAAGTTTCCAAGTCTTCATGTCAAACAAGAGTTTGAAATTTCTACAGGGTATTCTTTCACTTGTTTTTTTTTTTTTATCTGAAATATGTGTAAATTAATGTTGTTAATTAGTCTATATACCATCTACGGGTCAACGCCCAAACATTTGATTTTATGGGACTTTTTCTTTTTTTAAAAGGTGTGACAATAATATTATAGTCTGCCTAAAGACATAACAATTTGACTAATGAGTATTATTGAGGATTATCCACTACCTGCTGCGGCAGGTACCCAGAAATTATGCAAATATGGTAACGGGCCGAATTAGAGAAATTGGACTCTACAATTTAAATCGATTTATTCGGAAGTAAACATCTAAATTTTAACAGATCATATACTTGTAATTGTAAATACAATATTCTTCAATATTGTATAATGTTATTTTAAATATTAACACCCTTTTGGCTTAATCAACTAATTTGTTCGATTAACATATATAAGGTAATAAATAAGAAAATACAGTTGTGGCAAAGTGTAGATGATAGATTAAATTTGTGTAAAAGAACATTCAAGAAACGATGTATTCGTGGATAGCAATATTTCGGTAAGTGAAAGTAGGGATGTGATAGAAAGACGATATTGATAGTGCAAGAAATCATTGGAGCCCTGAAACATAGAAGATCATCTTGAATGTATACAATAATCGGAATAGTGACAATTATGGGTCTAAAACAGAAACACATATTAAACATCGAAACTAACGGAAGTCTCTTACGAAACAGGGCAAAAAACCGTTCAGAATGGTGTATTTAAAAGAAAAACAAGGAATGACAAGGGATAATCCAATAAAACACTTTGAAGCAAGGCATTTTTTCGAATTGACAAAAGCCTCGTTTCTCCTCTGGGTGTGTTCTAAAATTCATTTTACCTGCACAAACATGTTGTAATTGGATTGTATTTTTATTACCACACAAAATAATTTATTGAATAGCGTCTTTAAATTTTTACTTAAAACTGTCTCCAATATGGTTTTATAAGTATCTGGAGCTGCTTATTAGTTGTACAAAATGAGGCTTAATATTTAACTTTGCGTCGGTAAAACTTTTAAATATATTATAAGTTGTTTTTTTGTGCTTACTTAAACTCTCAATTTATTTTCTTTCTATACAGGGTTTTCCACGGAAGTGGCTAGTTAGACGTTTTCCGGCTTAACGAACTCAGTTTTAAAAATTTGGGGTTTGCAACAACTTAGCACTTAACTTTTTCTAAAATATTTCCAACTTTTTTGCACTTTCGGTTAACTGGAAGTCGCTATGAACTTTGTTATTTTAAATAGAATACCCTATATATTATTATACTTTTGAATTTACCATAAAATTCTATGACGATTACTACTAGGGTTTCCTATACCTATCTTCAACTGTTTTTGAGATATTACGATTTTTGTTAAAATTTTGACATTTACATTGTTGTATGTAATTGATTAATTCTCACTTGATTATAGTGTCAGAAGTCTCCCACTTTAGAATTAACAAGTACTAAGATTGTTTTACCAAAACGTTTTAAAAAAATTATTGAAATTATACAGGGTGTTTAAAAATTAGTGGCATATCAAAGAATTTTGAAAGTTGCAAAACTTAATTTTTTGAAATAGAACACCCTGTATATTTTTGCATTTTTGGATATAGAATTAAATTTTACACCGATTTGCTGTAACGTTCCCTATACCTATCTTAAATAGTTTTCTTTTAAATTACTCGTTTTATTTATTACCGCTTTCAAATGGCCGAATAATTTCTATCTGGTGGGCCATAACTTTAACATCACAACATTTTATTAGTATTAGTAAATATTATTGTTATAATCATTGTTTGTTACACGTCGCGTGTTCAGATGGATGGATATTATTGTGGAACTTATGAATTAGATAATGAAAAATATTGAAGGAGCTTGGATACTTTAAATTTATGTTACATTCACTGAGAATGCAGGAGGAACTTATAGAGAATTCAATGTAATTAAAGGAATTTATTTTCCGCTAATATATTTAATAAAATTCAGAAAATTTTGAAATGGTACATTACAGAATTCTTTAATATGCCACTAATTTTTAAGCACCCTGTATAATTTCAATGAATTTTTTTTTTAACACGTTTTGATAAAACAATCTTATTACTTGTTAATTGTAAAGTGGGAGACTTCTGACACGTAAACCAAGCGAGAATCAATCAATTACATATAACGATGTAAATGTGATAATTTTAACAAAAATCGTAATATCTCAAAAACAGTTGAAGATAGGTATAAGAAACCCTAGTAGTAATCGTCATAGAATTTTATGGTAAATTCAAAAGTATAACAATATATAGGGGTTCTATTTAAAATAACAAAGCTCATAACGACTTCCGGTTAACCGGAAGTGCAAAAAAGTTGTAAATATTTTAGAAAAAAAGTAAGTGTTAAGTTGTTGCAAACCCCAAATTTTTAAAACTGAGGAAGTTCATTAAGCCGGAAAACTTCTAACTAGCTACTTCCGTGGAAAACCCTGTATACATTTTAAACTTGATAAAGTTTTCCCAACAAAGTAAATTGCGCTGCTCAAAGTAAATACTTTTTCCTTAAGAAAAAGTCTTTAGGGCAAATGCGGCATCAGTCTAATTAGAGTGGATATTCCATGTCTAATTCCGACTAATTTGCTTTGTGGAAATAAAGGAGAGTTGGGATTGTTCGTTCAACATTGATTGAAGTTATACATACACAAGGAAGTTGTACTTATAAATAACTGATTTATACTGGGTTAAATTTATTTACTTACTTAGTTACCTAAGTGGTTCAAATATTGTAAAACAACTTCAGAGATTTGGATATGAAATTAACGAATTTATTACTTTCTTTTATAATGCACCTAAAACTAAACTAAACCATAATCAATATATTTTCGTATAATATAACGGCCATAAATGTCGAAGTTTTGTGCAAACCAGCTGGTTAATTACAACTGGAAAAATAAAATTACTTGTGTAAGTGAAACATTCTAGCTTTACCAGACTCTCCAAATTGTAGGCACATATAATATTCACCGCTATTGAATGAAACAAACTGGGTAGAATATTTAATGATTTTCCATTATTAATAATGGTAAAAGGGTCGAATCCTTAATCAACTCCATGACGTGGGTAACGAAAGCGAAAAATAACAAGTCATGGAAAATTTACATCCAATGTTGTGTAAAAATTCATTAACTCTTTATTATTTCATTTACTTGATGTAATTATATTGTGTATTATAAGTAATTATTTCACTTCAGAATTTTACTGTGAATTTAGTAACAATATTATTGACACTCATGCAGAAATTCATCTCTTAGGCACATTTACCAGAATGTAAAACAATTTTAGTGGAAAATTATGTAATAATGTGTAAAAATACGTTGCTATTCGTATATCTGCTATTAATATGCCATACCATTTGGCAATAATTTTAAATTTTCACTGTGTTCTGCAAATACAATTGTACCTGCAAAATCCTGCATTTTATTTTTGTCTTTGTTATCTGTCTTTCAATGCTGTTCCAGTTAATCTGCTGTTTTTTTTTATGATTCCACTCCTGCACCAAGTATCGAAGCTTTGGTTAATACCAAATTCGGTTTAGGTTCTTTGGAAATTATATCAGACTTCTTTGCCGCTACTCTGTCTAGCACCCACACCAAAGTACCTTGTTGTGTTTAGGCCAGATTCTCACATAAGTTTTCCAGGCAATCTCAAGCTAGTTTCAAGGTTACCTAATAAGATACTAATGTCGTTGGGGCCGGATGACTATCCAATAGGGTACTAATCATCTGACCATTAGATTGCTTTTCCAATGCCCTGCAGATGCATGTTTTTATTGTTAATATTTTCGTTTGGTATGTTGTACCGTTGTCATATATTCTTTGTGATTTATATTTTCTCCATATATACCAGTTTCAGAAGTTTTTTGACTCATCTGCATACCATCTCATACCAGTTGAATCCCTGGTTTTTGTCTGGCTCTACACTCATCCCAGTTCAGGATAACCCTGAACGGCTTCTGAAGTAGAGTGTGAGAATCATTGTATCACTGCTCATTTTAAAAATAGCATTAGAAATTTCCACTGTTATGCTGGCATACACATAATAAAATGTAACAAAGTAGAACTACAGTCTATTTTTTCCAAATGAGTTTGAAATTTACATTTCTGAAGTGCATTAAAATTACGATGAAATGTAAAATTGCTTTTGGTTTGGAAAATTACATGAAAACATACAATATGTTTTACATATCGTACTATAAATTTACACTAGTCTTTGAAAATCGCAAATACTCATGTAATTTTACATTTCGTAGTATGTATATAAATTTACCCTGGGGATCACACATGGGTCCAAAGTTGCCTTCGGCACTCAGGGAGAGTTTTTTATACATTCGTCGTATTGGCTGTTTATACATAGGTACTAATACAATAGGTGGCTGGTGAAACACATTAAACTTTTCGACTCATTTTTCATAGTAAAACCCGTTGTTTTAAGTGGTTATCCTAGAAAGTGCATGATTTTTTTCTTTTTGAAGTGTGTAAGCTCTCACGATCAGATACTACTAATGGTTCAAAAATTCAACACCAAAGTCTTATACTTTACACAAGAAGTGTTGTAAACTTACCCATATAGTACAGTTAATAATTGAATAATGAAATATTGGTTTGTTTGAAAAAAGAAACTGTGCTACCACGCTAACACTTGAAGACATCATTAAAGGTAATGACATCACTGCAACTGAACCACGACGTCTATGCTCAAGTTCAAATTTTGCTGGATCCAGAAAACTACAAACTTTTCAGGGGTTCTACCTGCTCAATCTTCGTAAAAAAAAAATCAACTGATCAAACACTCATCCATTCCTAGCCAAGAATAATTACAATTGATGAAACTGGCAACTCTCACCAAAACTTTATGATTTTACAAATTGGTTTCCCAGCCTATTTTGTTGCCAAGTATTTAAGCAATCTATTATACCTCGGAGTCTCAGAATCCCACATAAAAAATCCTTTTACTTAATTGAGAAGCTCCAAAACATGGAGCTCCTATGAAATAATTTACCAGTCAGTTTTAATGTTGTGTCACTTTTTACAATGATTCCTATAAGAGATGTTATACAACGCATGCATAAGATACATGCAATGGATGTCATAAACTTGTTTGAGCACTTACTCACTACAACTTATTTTCAATGAAAGAACAATATGAACACATAGACCAGGTAGCCTATAACTACAATATGGAATTTTTTGAGAATAAAATACTTGATATTCCCAAACAAAAAAAACTGTGTTGGCACAGCTATTTTGATGACAGCTTTGTATATTAGACACTTGGAGAAGACACATTAAATACCACCTGAAATAGAACAGAGCAATTATAGAAAACGTTAGTAGATGGTGCAACATGTATTTGTGGAACGAAACATCTACAAGAAGAGCTGGACTACTTGGATCACAGTCAGCTAAGGAACACAAAAGGAATTATCGCCTAGGACAAACTAATAAAATCAGAAGCTGTTAAACATGCCTTGCAGGATGGACATCGCTGAGTTTTCAAAATACAAAGATTTTGATCACAATATTTCAGTACCATGTCCGTCTTCACAGAAAGTCTGTAGAAATCTACAAGGATCCGAATATTTTTTATAAAAAAGAAGAGACCTTGATCAGGGTTTCGTATGCAGTCTGGCGTTCTTGGCATGAATTTAAGCATGAGGTTGGATGATGACGTTGTGGATAGCGGCACACAGTCATGAATATACATTGAACTTATCGATTATCAAGAAAATTTAGTTATTTGACATATTATTAAAAGCGGTTTACTGACGATGTCAACTGCAGTTACAAACGAAACGTACTGCTGTGGACTGGCACCCCGGTTTTCGCATAGATATTGTCATGTTTACTCCGTTCAGCCTTTGCCAATGTTTCGAGAGAATTTTCACAGATGTAGATTTTATTTTTATATAAGATTAAGTTAATGAGTTAATTGTTTAATTTATTTAGTTTATGTTATTATGTTTTGAGATTTTGTCCGCTGGCGTACTGATTTTGTGCGTTGCGTTGTACGCAGCTTTTGTTGTTTGAAAAACGACTGTTCAACTCAGTTCTTTGGTCGACAGTCAGCGTGAGTACATGTATTTCTAATTTGTTTGCTGCCATTTTGTTAATACTTTTGATTTGGAGATTTGTTTCGCTTATTTGGAAATTCTGTCCATCAAGGAACTCGCTTAATAATAATTGTTATTATATTGATGTGTGCACATCATAGTTGTAAGATCATTTATTATTTTACGGACAGGAAGATATATTTCAGTTTAGTTTTTTTATTATAGTTCAAAGATTTAATTTCTACATTTTTCATTTACTGTTTCATTTTCATTAATTAATCACCTCGGGTTGGGTGAATAGAAGCATTGTGCTTGCATTTAGTTTTTTTGTTCTTGTTTTTGATTTAAGCCAGGACCCTCTGTTCACGGTTTTTTTTTCTGCAAAAATTTGTAATTAACATATTTTTTTCTTTTTTTTATATAATAAAATTCTTGGTTGTTTATTAACGTCATTCAAAATGCTGTATTTTTATTTTTATTTAAACCTTTTCAATTTTTGGGGTATTTAAGTAAGTCAGATTTCTTTCACCCACAGTTTACTTTCGCGGTTGGATTCAAGTTTTGATTCGCGAGGGTAATTCTGAGTTTAATTGTTCTTTTGCGCCCTTTTAAATTTTTATCCGTTAAGCTAGCTAATTTAATTAATTTTCTTTTTTAAATTCATTTTTGCAAGTTCATTTAGTACTTTCAGTACACAGCAGTACGTTAAGAATTCTAATATCAGACGACCTTTAAACCTAGATAGATTAGCATTATCTTTACTTTTTTCCAAGTCAAGTAGTTTAGTATGAATTTTAGATCAGATTAGAACAAAAAAAAGTGTCCAGGCACTTTTCACTACATTGATCCGGCGATTATATAAAATGTCAATCAATTTTAGCCTCGTTTTTTTTTTTACCCATGTACTTCTAAATCAATAGGGTCTACATTTTTTTTTTGTAGCCATTTCAATATTTTCTTTGTTTCCTGAAAATAAACATTTGATTACTTCAATTTTTCAAGATGTATTCAATTTCGGGAATGAAAAATAGAGTAAAGAATGTGAGATCAATTTCATTTTATGTTCTAAATGTGACTGGCGTCTTCATATTTGTCATATTCTATAATCCTTTTTACCGTTCCCGAAGTCATCTCTTTATATGACATAGATAACGGTAAAATATATTTGATCGTTAAAGCGAATTGCAAAAGGAAAAATTCGTGTCGCCGTAAAAGATCTTGGATCAGCCGTTGGATCCTGTAAGTTCAGATAACAAAGCGGTTAATATTTTATTGTCTGTGACAAGGATCCTATAAAATAGCTTTATACACCTTTGGCTTGTATTGATTTTTAACTTAAAAAGAATTCTCTTGTTTTGTAAAAAGTATTGAGCAAATTAATGTTTATTTGTGACTCAAAAATGGGATTTTTCATAGCGTTTGAAAATGTGCCAAATACCTCTAGAGAAAGTATATGATATGGCATTGATGTTAAGAAAAATACCACAATTTTGGTTAATAGCTGTTTATTGCATAGATAGTAGGATTTTAAATTGTATGTACCTAAGCATTGTAAGCTTAGAATGTTGAGATGTTGATACAAAGGTTTGCATGTCATTCCATTAATTTTATATGTGATGTTCCTATTATCCTTTTTAGAATTACAAAAACACTCTGACCCTAGATGAAGATGAGCCCCAATTGATGAAACTGTACTTGTTTATTCGATGTTCTCTGTGTTATTAGAGTTTTATTAGGTTTCGTCGTAACCAACTTGTCTTTTCCACATTAAGCTGCAAGTTATTTATCTTACACTGCTCTGATACTTTTTGGAATAATAAATATAAAAAGTGTGAGACTTCAGTATAGTACGACTTGTAAGCTTTTCGGTATGATTTTTCAGGTAAAAATCTATTTATTTGGTACTTAAAATATTACTCAGCTTAAAAAAATATGTTCTTTTATAAATTAGTTAGTACGGAAGAACTGTTGATTACAAACCAAGTTATTAATTTATTCTTTAGTTGTGGCAAAAGATTTGCAAAATTAGAAGAATCCAAAGTTTTCCCTAAACTCATAAATTATGAATGTGACATAACCAATATTTTTAGCATATTTTGAAACACATCCTCTATATTCAAAACGTTTGTCGAATCTTCAATTCAATTAACGGTTACAAAATGAATGGTATCCGACTAAGACGATTAGGTATACAAAAATCTAAAGCTCAGGATTTAATTCCGAAAATATTTCGAGAAAGGGAAATTTTTTTTAACGTTGATTGATTGAAATAGAAGGGAATCAACATTTTTGGAGTAAGGTCGTATAAAAATCCGACACTCCGATTCAGAGAAGGGGAATTTCAAACAATAATTTGGTTTTAAAGTATTTGTCAATTAAAATATGATCACTTAAGATACATCCAGTGTACAGAGTTGGGATAAAGTATGGAACCAAGCAAATATCTTTAAAACGGACAGGCTGATATTGATGAAACTTTGCAGATAATTGTAACGGAATATAATACATGCATCTGATGTTGATTTTGTTGTTGTGACAGTACTTCCGGTTCAACCGGAAGTACTGTCAAAATCGATGGATTGAATGTAAAGGATTCATAGAGTGGTCTGCGCGTTCTTCAGAACTTAGTCCATTAGATTTTTATCTTTGCGGTGTTTTCAAATCTCGTGTTTAAGTTAGGCGACCAAGTACTTTACAGAAGCTGAGACCAAGAATAGTTGACGAATGTGATTTAATCCGTAAAGAAGTTTTGGAAAAGGTAAAAGGAATTTCGTAGAAGACTTGCATATTGTCAGAAGGTAAACGGTGAGTATTTTGAACATTTTAAATGAGTTCATTTACAGGATGACTATCATTTTGTCAATAGTTTACAACAAATAAAATTAATTGTTCAGTAAATCTGAAGTGTTCTATTATTTACACATAATACATAGTGCTAAAACCAGTATGTAAATTTATTGTTAATAGAAGATCCTCTAGACAACTCATCATTCCAAGAGTATCAAAAAAAGTGAGAAGATAGAAGAATTATAATAAAGTTGAACATGAACAAGTTTGAAACTTAATTCAAGTGTCTTAATTCATATATTGGGTTACACGTTTCGGCTACAACGCCATCTTCAGAGCCAGTGACATGTCAGATCAGAGGTCAAAGGCTCGGAAGATGACGTTGTAGCCGAAATATGTAACCCAATATATCTGCACTATTGTCTGAGTTTCAAAACTTGTTGTTTTTGTCACTAATCATTAACTCAATTTGGACATAACCATGGATGATAGAAGTTACAATAGAATTTCAAAAACCTTTTTCAAGATCTCAGCTTTGGACGCCTTGCCCATCGGAGTTACTCCTTGGAATCTCCAGATTTGAGATCTTTCGATTTTTCATTTATGATCCATTGTTAAGAAAAGACTTTACGCAGCACCAATAAAAATCATTAAAAGGCTACAAAAGACATTTAGATCCAGTTATAAATAAAGGTTACCACAAGGGCGGTTTTATAAGAATTCTTAAATGTTTGGAAGTGAATGTCTAACCAATCATTTAGGCAAGTGCCGAGGTAATCATTGTTGCTACTGCTTGGATTTAGCTACATTGCATTGTTAAAATAGTTTGTACTCATTCGATATTTAACTGCAACACATTTAATGCTTAAATATTTCATTAAACATTCTGCTTTTTCTGATATTACGTACCGTAAATAATTAATAAATATCTAATAGCTTCTTTTGCATACCATACTTCTCCATATTACCAATTACTGCTCAGAAAAATATAATAAACTAGTAAAATGGAGTCAATATTTGTTACCAGGTGTCGCTATCAAATGTCGGTGATCCACACTAAATAAAGAGAGGAGAAAAACGGGCTATTTTTAAAGAGATTCTTATAATTCGAAATCACAATGATATAGGCCCAGCAACACTATTTATTTTTGAAAATCAAATTCGTTGAGCTTAGAAAAAGTTCGGAAAAAGAAGTACGTGACGGCACAACGTTGAGGCTTAGTAATGAAATATATTGGGTAGGTCGGTCAATGAACCCTCAAATCACTGACCCAAAGCATGCCTCTCCGAAAACTCAGCAATGCCATCCAAGTCTTCCTGGATTTCTATTATCGCATTATTAAGTTCATGCGGAAAAAAAAGTTTTACAAACTTGAGTGTCGTCAGCATAGATTATAACATCTGAACTTTTTATTGAATTTGGCAGCAGGCAGGTGTATACCAAAAAAAGTAATGGGCCCCAATACAGAACCCTGAGGGACGCCCTTACCTGCACCAAGAAATTGCGAAAACTGATTATTTAAGCGGACAAGCTGCATTCCGCCCGACAAATATGATTTCACCAAGATCTAATGAGTAAAGATGGAAAGACTGTCAAAATGATAGTAGGTCTGCTAACTGGTCATTGTGGATTAAATAGGCATATGCACAACATTGGTCTGATAGATGATGCTATTTTCAGGTTTTGCCAAAAGGAGGAAGAAGCACCAGTTCATGTGCTGCGCCAATGTAACGGCTTGGCGAGGACAAGGTTTCTGGCAATGGAGAACCCTACAGCTAGCAACTACACAAAGACGTCGCTTTCAAGGATGCTAGACATAATTAAGAACGGAAAATTAGAGAGCGTCTTATAGGAAAAAAGGTACCATAATAAATCTGAAAATGGAGCTGTGAAACACGCGGTGAGCCACCTAAACCTTAATCTAATCTAAGTCCTCTTACCACTCAATTTATTTAATGTATTTAAAAAAAATCTGATTTTCTTACCTCGCCCCCTAATATTTTAATAAAATAAAATAAAATTTCTGCATTGCTTCGTTGTTATCAGGATTTGCTGGATTTTGCTCATCGTTATCTTTTATGATTGTTTATAATTTACTAGTATCTAAAGTTGTTGTTTGCAAAAACTCTAGTTATTCTAGTGTCCCCTGTGTAAACTTTTAATACGTTTGTCTTATTGCTAGAATATTTTACTTTAATAACTCCATTTGGTTTATTGAATTTTATTATTGGCGATGTAACGTGAAGGCATTCATTAAACAATCGTATACATCAATAACAATTATCACGCAATAATGTAATTATATAAAAAAATAACTAATATAACAGGTAATTTTATAGGCATTGTCGTTGAATTACAATAAAATTATTATAAACGATCGTTACACACTTTTTAGGACTGAAGAAGACAACTATGATTGTCGAAACGTTTTCAATATTGTTATAACTTAATAAGAACCTTAAATTAACACTCCACAAAAAAGCGAAGTTGTTTTATTCTAGTTATTTTGGTAGTATAGTTAATCAGTGTATTATGAATTGATTTTCCATAATCTACCTAAGACTACTCCGTTAATACAAAGACATTACCCACGATTGACGTCATTGCTACCCCCACCACCAGCATTGTTAACCTGAATTTGTGCGCCAAAGGTATTAAACATTAAAGTATTAATTTACTTTATTGACCCGTACGAATAATGCTAAATTCTACTAAATTAATATCACTTCCTGGTTTTCCTAAAATTGGAAATTATTTATTTTACTTCTGAAGTTAGCAATAAAAGTTTATTAAAAAGAAATACTTACCAAATGCATGCGAATGCTAACCCAGCCCATTTTCGCGGATTAACTTTCGATTAAACGCTAGGCCAGAATATATAGATTGCAATATGAGCGGGTTCAATGACGTGTATAAGTTGTACGATTTCGCTTATTGTCGCGATACAGCCGACGAAGTAGCTATAACTATTAAGACGCGTCGCGGTTTGATTACGAATTGTCGTTAATCGAATAATCCGATCGCTATATACACATGAATATCACAGTCGGTTGATTTAACGCGTCTTTCGTTAATGAATCCGAATTATAAACGAACTGCGCGTCGTCCTAACCTGTCCGTGGTGCAGACGATTCGCGGTTCGGGAAAATCTCGCCTGTGGGAAATGTAGGTTGCGTCGCTGCTACCGCGAGCTACGCGCGCTAGGTCAACATCTGTGTCGATAAATCGGAATGCGCAACTACCGACCGCGCAGCGGTAGCATCTTCGCGATCAGCGTGTCTGCGAAATTTGGTGGAGGCGCGGGAGAAAATGCGCATGCTGTCGATTTTGCCCGCTAACTTGAATGTCTTAGGTCAAGTTTTGAATTAAACTAGCGCCAGTCCTCAAGAAACGTACGCTGATAAATAGTTGAGAAAGAATTTCCGTGTACGTATTTGGTATTTGAGCATCTTAGTTGTTCTTATTGATTACAAATCAATATAGGTAGATGTATCTTTAATGGTTTTAAATGAAGTTTGGTGGGTTTATAGTCTAACCTTACGTAAAAATAACACATGTACATTCATTAACTTCCTTGGCTGTTAAATCGACGAGAGTAGAGAGCATTAACAGCTAGATCACTCTTGGTTATTTGTTTTTTTCTTTTGTTGTTGTAGGAATCATCTGACATGCAGCCTGCGGAAACACTGCAGGCTCCATGTCAGTCTCAAAAGCGATTTTAGCAAATTCAGAAAAATAATAATAACTACTAAAAGCTAATAATAAATATTCAACATTTCAATTTAAAAAAAAAAGTATCAGAGGCATTTACTAAATGGGTTCATTTATATTTTATACATTTTATAAATAAAATATCATTCATTCTTCCATTACTGTATCCTCAGAAAAGTCCATATAAAGATTTATATTTTGATTTATTAATTTATTGAACGTGCAGTGTGTACTATTTACGGTTGACACGCTGTGGCTTTCCTCACGACCGATCAATTAATTAGATTGGGCATTTATAGAGCAATATATTAAACAATAACATTGCGTAGAAACGCATAAATAATCCTATCCATATCGAGATTTATTAGATATGTAATTAAACATGAGCCTTCAAAAAGTCACGTAGACATTTGTATATGTATATACAGGTGTCCAACAGAACTAGGTCATTAGATTTTTTTGAACTTCTAGTAGAAATTTGATTTTGAAACTTGGAGTGTAGTTATGGCCCACTGTGGTCTATTTAAGGGAAATATTTTCAACTTTATAGCACTTTCAGTATACAGGGTGTTGATATCAATTTTCTTATTTTAAATGGAATGGTACAATTTTCATATGCAATTAGTTTACATGAGGGTTGCCTATCCTTGAACTCAACCGTTTTTGAGATATTTGCAATTTTGTTGATTTTTCGACGTTTGCACTGTTTCAAGTGAAATTAAATAGCTGATGAGGTATCAGATATTTAGTGGTTCTACTAATGTCGATGTAAGTACAAAGACGTAGGTAGAAAGTGTTATGGCAATAATAACCAAATCACATACAGGGTGTTCAAAAACGTATCTCCTATGTGGATACCCTTAAACCAACAAAACTTTTTTATTTCAAGTGGAACATGGCATTTTTTACTACAGCATTGAATGCAGCGTAAAATTCTACATCGATTGGCATTAGGGTTTGGTATACCTATTTTTGATAGTTTTTGAGATATTAGCATTTATTGCCTAAAATATGACTAATTTCCAAGTTTCGAGCAAATAAAATAGTTTTTAGAATGATGCGTTATCTTTTTTTGCATTGTTTGGTTTTCATACCTGCGATATTTATCATTGGAAGTTTTCCAATCATTAGCAAATTTTATGTAATTGTAAGCATAAAATATTAATAAGCCATAATTATTATGCAGCAAATTACATGTTAATATTTTTACCTGCTTATTAAATGCATCGAAAATAAGTCAATTAAAAAAAAAAAACTAAGAAACTATTATTCCGAAAGAACATTTATATTGAACATTTTGGAAGACTTTTAATAGTTTGTTCTTCATTTATGTTATTTGTTTGTATCGCTTAATACCTAGTTTAATACAAAAAGCCAAGAAGCTGCATTGTATTCGGAGATTCCATGTCAGACGGCTTCCCTACAAAGAAAATACCTGCTCTAGTAAGTGAACAATATTTGAAATATTATGGGTGTATTTAGGATATCTGCTTTAATTTCCCTTTGTATTTTATTTTTTGAGGTTTTTATTTATTGCAAGTAAGTGTAGGTATCTAATCATTGTTACATTCTTTATGAATGTAGAATAAGTCTAAAATGTTATTTGTATAAGTAACTTTCAATGTTTTTCTTATTTCTTTCGATTTACAATACTTTGCTTGTTAGAAGAAAACGTGTGAAGGAGTTGACAGCATTAGGACTACTATAAAAGATATGACTTGTTAATACTGCATAGGTTTATCACTGTGCAAATTGGTCAATTACCAACAATGGATAGCACTTGTTTGTTAGCACATCCCATGGCCTACTAATATCTAATAATTAATGTACGTTCTCTATGACTAAAAGGCATTGCTATTAGTAAGAAACTAGTGAACATTGGATATCTGAAACATAAGTATTTAGATAGGTTAGGCAAATAATGTACAGAGTGTTTTGTAGGAAAAAAAACTCATTTTATTTGGTTGAAACTTAGAATTTAGGCATATTTTTAGCATTTTTTTTGCAAGAAATGCTCATACTACAAAACTATTAAGAATAGGTATACCAAACCCTAATATCAATCGATGTAGACTTTTGCGCTGCATTCAATGCTGTAGTAAAAAATACCATGTTTCATTTGAAAGAAAAATGTTTTGTTAGCTTAAAGGTATCCACATTGGAAGAGCGTTTATGAGCACTCTGTATGTGATTCAGTAATTATTGCTATAACACCTTGTATTTACATCGACTTTCGTAGAACCACTAAATATCTGCTATCTCATGAAATATTCGATTTTATTTGAAAGAGTGCAAATGTCAAAAAACACGAAAATGAAAATATCTCCGTCGAGTTTAGGGACCTTCATATAAACTAGTTGCAAATGACTCGCCAAATTCATTAGACCGATAAAAATTATACTATTCCATTTAAAATAAGAAAGTTGGTATCAACACCCTGTATACCGAAAGTGCTATAAAGTTGAAAATATTTTCCTTAAATAGACCACAGTGGGCCATGACTACACTGCAAGTTTCAAAATCATGTTCCTACTAGAAGTTCAAAAAAATCTAATGACCCAGTTCGATGGGGCAGCCTGTATAAGACAATCGTTTTAAATGATGTATTATGTCTCGTGTTGCGTACATCTATGTGCAAACGTGTGGCGGAGCCACACGAAAAAGTAATTTGTGGATGAATCGGCAGGATTTGAAGAAGACAATTATGAAGATATGACATGCGTATCCGAAGAAGGCGGAAAGGTTATTGACCTAGATTATAAAACCAGAGCTGTAGAGTGCTGAAAAATTGGTAAATCCAAACGACGTTTTCTCGAAGGCGTCAAACATAAATTCAGAAAAGTAAAGTCACTATGACAGTTATACAGTTGGGGAGAAAATGTTAATGGAGGTGGTACCCACACAGACAAATTACGATTTATTATTGAATACGTTGAAATGCATGCATAATCAAGATTTATTATGTCTGTAATTAAACATGAACCTTCGAAAAATTACGTAGACGTTTGGGTAGGTATAATAATGTTAATGTTCGAGCTAATATATCATGTCTCGTGCTCCGTATAATTGTAGTTTGGTACAATGCCAGTAATTAATATAACCAATGTGATGAATATGACACTTGCAACGGAGCTGCAAGCACAGTTATATTAAATATTTTAAAAAATAAGTTACAAAACTGTATATTAACTAAGTAAAATCTTCTTTTACGATATTCATTCAGTACAAATATATTTGTAACAATTATAACTTTTCCATAAGCAATAGAAAAGAATTGGAGAAACAATATAATCCTTATAAATGCTTAAATACATTACATAGGTTACTGCAATTTTCTTAATATAGATTACAATAATGAACAGTATTACATATAGTAAGCATTAAACTACATAATTATTACAATAATGGTAGTTTGTATAAAAGTGCTCAAAACACATTTTTTCTTGCCCCACAAACAGCGCGCAATTGCACATAGGTGTCTGCATCTTTGGCAAAACAAAATAATCTTGGTGAAGAAAACTGATTGTGCGTTAACAACTGCCGCCTAATAGTATTGTTTTGAGAGGTAAGAAAGAGAGAAATTATTAAAAAAGTGGGGAGTAGGGGTACTTTCCCCCCCATTATTAGCTTCTTGCGAAGACAGATTACGTCATCTTTTGGATCATATGAAGTTTTTCAATATCTGTTATAATTTCGAAGATATTCCTAAAAATTGAAAAACCGCGCAAACTTTGGCGTGGGTTAACTAACCCCTAAATTGAGCGATTGGTCAGAAAAAAATAGCGTCTGGTACTCTTTCAGTCTGTAGAGCTTCATGGAAATGGAAATTTGACAGTCGCAGGTATTCCCTTATTAGTCGCTGTTGTTGTTTACAAGGGAATACAGATAACTAAATTCCACCAATTTGAATTGAATTTGGTTGGTTTATAGACTAACCTCGTGTAAAAGCAACACGCGTATATAGAATAACTTCCTTGGTTACTAAAAACTAAAAAGTAGAGCGCACTAACAGCAAAATTACTTATGGCTATTTGCCTTTTATGCTTTTAGTGTAGGAGCCTGTGGAAACACTGCAAGCTCTTGGCTTTTTGTATTTAATTTCCGTTTTCTTTTACCCACTAAATTATACCAGCCATTCCTTTAGGTTCATTTTCGGCTTGCCAAAAATTGTCTTTTTTCTTCCAGAACCTCGCATTCACACAGAATTAAGTCAGCGTTCTCTGTCATTCCATTATATTATTACTCAGTTTGCAGTTAGTATCTCCGGTGTTGATTTGAATTTTCTCCCGATGTCATTTTAGAATGTAGTCTCCTGTCAGGAGACCTGTTCCGGCGGGAAGATGGTTCCTATTAAGCTGCAGTAGGTCTTCTTTTTTGATGGTCCTTTAATAAATATCTTTCCATGAATTTGCTTGGTTACATTGTTCCAGAGTTCTTAGCATTTGTCGTTGATCCAACTTATTACCGTACTTTGTTTTTGGATACTCCTAGAATGGGTTTCGGGCTTATATATGAAGCCAATGATAAGGTTTTTGTTAACTCATTGGTTTTTCTTTCCTTCGATTGCCGAATGTACGGACACCGATAGTAAATAGATTTTATTGCGCTTTGTCAGGCTATTCAGTTCTCGAATAGATTCCTAAACTAGTATTGATTGCATCTTAGGGTTCATTAGTGCCCTCAGTGCCCCCCTGGCTGTTTGTTGTAAAATAGATCCGCTTATTTTTGTAAGCCCACTGAAGCATACTGAATACTGTTGCACAATGCAACTCTACGTATGCCTCTGCTTGAAAGATTATGGCAGATTTTCCTAGCGGGAGGGTGAATAATGTGTTTCTTTGTCAGTTCACAGTGGATTCCAACTCTAGTAGCGTTCTCGATTTTTAATCTGGCTGTAAGTAAGATCAATTCTTTGTCTTTGTAGTTGGATTGATTCCAACTTTCCGATCCATGATTTCCACCTAGAAATTTCTGTTAGAGAGATATGTCGAAATCACATGGTCTAATCCAATTTCTCAAAAGGTTCCCTTCTACATGACGGATAATAGTATTGTATATTATCTCTGCATATCTGCCACTTAATATAGTAATTGAAAGTTTTGATTGGTGGTGGAATTAGTAATAATAATTATATGTTCTATCCAATCATATATTTTTAGACACAGAGAAATTTAAAATATATGATTGGATAGAACATATAATTATTATTACTAATGCCACTTAATAGTTCTCACATTATCACCAAATGGAGAGAGATAAGTCTAAGAGCCTTTCATTGTTCCTGTTATTCTTAAACGCACAAGCTTCTGTTTGTATCTTGCCAAGTTCAATTACAGCAATTTATACGCTACGTCCTTGTCGCTGTTTGACTTAATAGAGAGTTTAAGCAAACTTTATGGTGAGCGCTAATATTAAATTTGATGTCACTGCGCATGTTTCAAATTTAGCGTATGCTAAAGTTGGACGTATATACGATAAACTAGCCGCATGGCACATAGAAGGTGACACTCAATTTTATTTGATTAATTCACGATGTATGTTGCGGCTGTTAAGATTCAAAAGACAAATGGCACCAACACAAAAAAAATATTCGTATTAAAACGTGAGAAAGGTAAACAAACTTATCTGTGGAAAATATAATAGAAAAAAAAAGAAAATAATTGAGAGTTTCAAAATATATTTCCCAATTATTAAGAAATATTAAAAAAAAAAAAACAAATAGAGCACTAAGAAACTCATAATTATTTATTATTTAACTTAAAAAAACGAAGTTAACTTGTATATGTAGATGTAGTATATAGCATTTTTGGTTTACAGAAGTTTCTATTTTTTTTTTGGAATTTAAAGACACAGCTAACTGCTTCTGATTGTAGCACTGCGAATGCACAATTAATAGTATACGCATGCGTCATTCAGTTGTGGATAGTTTCTCTCTGCACAGCGAACAAAGCTAACGTGAATGGCTTTTATATACATATTTTTTTTCATTTCTTTAAATAACGTTCTTCGATTTTCAAATGCTTAACGGATTTCAGTAAGCTTTTTAACTAAATCACTGCCAATAGTCTATTTGTATATATAAATTAGATAGACCTGGATGCGTTTGTTGACGCTTAAAGCTCATTATTGCTTTTTTGATACATGCCCTTGATGCTACAAGAAAAAATAATAATAAAAGCCATGAAGCTCACTATAGTTCTGACAGCAAATTAACCAATCACTGTGCAATTATCCCCAACGCGTATTAAAAATGCAAATTCGTGTTCGCTCCGCTATCAAGTCCAGAAATCGCCCGTACCGTTGAGTACGATGGTCACTGACAGACGTCCGATCTGAAACAGCACTTCCAGGGATTTAAATTTATAATTAACTTGCTGAAAGCCATATTTAGGACAAAATCCTCCTACTTCACTTCTTTTGTTCTGAATTTCGCCGGTTTTAGTTGTAATTAAGTTGCATAATTATCTTCATTCGTTATGAAGAAATTACGGTTATATTTAAGTTATGGGAGAATTGAATCATTCATCGTTGCGCAACATATAAACGATACCAGACAAGATTGACATAGAAAACATTGAATAAGTGAAGAATGTACAATTACGTAAAGAGTATGACGCATACGAAACCACATATGTTAAAAAGAAAACATTCAAATAACTTATTGATTTGGGAAGTTGCACTCCTCTACCATTCAATTTTGATAGATTTACGGGGGTTGTAGTAGACAGAAACAGTAGATATAAATACGTTTCTTTTTTAGAGAGAGATAACGTTGCATGTTTAGGTAATAAAAATCCAAAAAATGGAAATCCAACCTCTAAACCATAAAAATGTATGCGCAAACCATACATTGGAGAACGGAGGTTAAATACAATAAACTTCTCTGGAACAGACACGAACTTGAAGCAACCAAATGGACCAAAAAGTCCTGATGGTGTGCAGAAACTTTGCCGGAAAAAATTGCGGATGCATTTCAGAAATACTGCTTTGGATGTGAGACCAATCATGACTTCATGAGTAGCTTGGCGCAAAAGTACTAATTTGGTCAAATTAATCTCTCAAACGTGCAAAAATTAGCATGGGGCTATGGGAACCTGCCCAATAGCAGCTATCGAGGTAGTATTGGATCTTACCCCTCTCCATATTGTAGTAGAGGGCGTGGCAAAAAGAACCACACCCAGAATGCTCAAAGAAGAAGCGATTAGGCATGGGCCTCAATCTCCTAACGGTGATCAAACTTGGAACATACTCCGGGATGACATGTCAAAAAAATTCAGCTTTGTGAAAGAATTCGCCACAAAGTTTAGTAACAGGAATGAGTGGGATCAAAGCACCATCTCGAAATTGAATAGAAATGCCATCAAATAGTACACTAATGGGTCCAAAACGGCAGAGCGAACTGGAATAGGAGTATAAGGAGAAAACGTATACAATTATAGACCTATTTCTATTTTATGTAACTTTGCAAAAATCTTTGAGTCTATAATATGTGATGATATATATAATTCGATTAGGACTATTACTTCACCAACTCAGCACGGATTCATGCCTAAGCGCTCTACAGTCACCAACTTAGGGTGTTTTACTCAATTTGTTTCTGAAAACCTTGATAAACAACGTCAAGTTGATGTAATATACACCGACTTTCAAAAAACATTTGATCAAGTTGACCATTACGTGCTCTTGTGGAAATTGCGGATTATCGGTTTTTCACCATCACTCTTAGCCCTATTTAAAGCCTATCTACATGGAAGAGAGCAGTTTGTGGAATATTTGCATGTACGATCTGAGACATTTCAACCATTTTCTGGTTTACCGCAAGGATCGAACCTTGGGCCAGTGTTATTTTTATTATTTATAAATGATATTGCCGATGTCATTAATTGCGAACATTTGATATTTGCTGACGATTTAAAAATATACAAAGAAATTACATCTATCGCAGACTGTGTCAGCTTGCAAAACGATTTACAGGCTATAAGTGAGTGGTGTGCTCGCAACCATTTAAACCTCAACATCGATAAATGTAAAATTGTCACTTACACAAGAAAAATGAATTTTATTAACTACTGCTACTGCTTGAATGATGAAGATCTCAATCTATGTGAAACTGTTAAAGATTTGGGCGTTGTCTTTGATAGTAAACTCTCTTTCGTCAATCACATAAATTTCATAGTTGCAGCTGCTTATCGAATGTATGGTTTTATATGCAGAAACTGTCGCGATTTTGAAAATGTAAGGTGTTTATCCCTTCTTTACTTTGCATTTGTTAGATCAAAACTTGAATACGCATCCTTGGTTTGGTACCCGATCTATCAGATACATATCAATAACATTGAGGCAATTCAGAGAAGATTTTTAAAATACTTATTTTACAAAATTGATGGTGCTTATCCAGAGAGAGGACTAGATTATAACATTATGCTATCAAGATTTAACTTTGTATCATTACAAAAGAGACGGATAATACAAAATATAAAATTTTTATTTGGCTTGTTAAATAATAATATAGATAGCTCCTGGCTTTTGAATAAAATTAATTTTCTTGTTCCAAGGTTTGAAACCCGTTACCCATGTATGTTTTATTGTAATAGAAACAGAACTAATGTCTTAGTTAAGTCTCCGGTAGTCACTATGTGTAATAATTACAGCGATATTTCGCATTTATGTGACATACATTACGACACTTTTGGTAAAATAAGAGAAGTTATTATTAATTTATAGTTTTGTATTCGCTAAGTTTAAGATTTAATTATGTAACTTTCCTGTAATTGGGCTTCCGCCTGTAGGAAATAAATATATTATTATTATTATTATTATTATTATTATATGGGCCTGGAGCGAAATATTTCGAAAGCTTGGGGAAATACCCGAATATCTTCCAGACGAAATACACGCTATTGAAGGATGTGTCCAGCTTAATACAGACAGGAATTACCGGAAGCAGGAGATTATCATGATGTTTGATGGTGAAGCAACCACCAAGGCGCCGAGTTCACATAATATCAGTTCCAAGATTGTCTTGGAATGCCTAGAAAAATTAAAGGAGTTAGGTAAAAGGAACCCACTTCCTGTGGGTTCCGGATCACACAGGCGTGGAAGGAAATGAAATAACGGACAATCTTTCAAACTGGACTGGAATACTATTTGTAGGGATTGACTCTTTTTGCGGGATAGGTAACAGAATTACAATACTGAAGAAATTGAAAAGCGAAATGGAGCAGAGAAAATCCAATTATTGGGAGAATCTCAAGGGAATAAGCCAAGCTAAATCTCTTTTGGGAACCTATAACCAGAAGAGATTCAACGAAAGCATCAACCTGAGAAGAAAAATATTTGCATATTAACGGGAATGCTTTCAGGACATTGTAAACTGAAAGGAAATCTGAGCAAACTTGAATTAGTAAAGGAATCTAAATGTGGAACAGGATGAAACACCCATCCATCTCCTCTGAAATTGCGTGGCACTGTTGCAACTCAAGCGCATTGCACCGGAGCATGGTGAACAAAGAGCGAGGCTGGCCACCCAGAGCCTTCTCATATCCTACACTTTCTGAAAGGAATAGGATTGGAAGGCCAGCTGTAAAACAGGGACACAATAGATCTCTTAAGTCGCAGTGTGATATCATTCTCCATACACACATTAGTAAGAGATTATTTTGGTTGAGATCAAATGTGACAAATGTGCAAACAAATAATATTTTGAAGCATTTCCACAAACTGAAAATGCGTAAAGAAAATGTTTACGCGATTTACATAGTAAAGGAACTTTACGTTTTTATTACAATCGTAAACTTTACCGGTCGTAATATTCCATTAATCAAAACGATCATCGACGTGTGTTTTATAATAATGGAACAATATTCAACCGGCGAAAACAGCAGCGCAAACATTAACAAGTGGTTAAACGATTTGCGTAAACTTCGTAACGACACATTAAAGCTGTAAACGTAGCTTTCAGCAAAGTAACGCTGTATTCATGCACAGTCTAAACATTTACGTCGGCGTAGGTTAGATGATTGATTTTGAACTTGTACAATGAACGCTTCAGATGACTATTATTTCATATGTGCATGTTTAGATGCGGATATATGGGGATATTAGATAAACTTTTAGTGTTTGGATATATAATCGCATTTGTAGTTCAATGAGGTTGTGTTTTTCCGTCGATTTTCGTTCCTTTTCCTTGTAAGCTTTATGCTTTACGATCTTTGTGTGACTGGTGTATTCAATGGTTGTTTGCGCTTATCTGTCAACGTGCCGTAACTTGGCAACCAATTTTCAGTGAGCGTAATTGGAGATAAGCCTGTCGTAAAACAAACCGCGTTGGAAACGAATTTTACATCTTGTTTTTACCGAGATAGCCGCGCTTATCCTGCTTAGATAGGTAATTTTTATCTATTGAACCACCATCATAGGTTTACAAAAGATCTTTTTTCTGAAGTATCAATCGTTGTAATAGACGGATTGAAAATCTTCTCCAGAATCTTGAGACAATTTGAAGAGTTCTTATTTTCAACTGAGGATTTTAACCGCGCTGGGCAGATGCCATGCTACGATGTTATTATTTGTTACGTTTGTGAGACGCATATATATAAAAAATGGATCAAATAATGACTGTACATGCTGAACTTGTTGTTAGTCCTAAGTTTGAATGTTGAGTTGTTGTTTTAAAGATAAAGTATATATTTGTAAACATAGCGAGAGATTTAGGCCACGCAGTTGTGGGGCAATACAATAATTTAGAGATTCTGGTAAGAAGGGTGGTGTACTAAGCTGTCTTTCTTTGAAAACCACTGTTTTTATTTATCTTACATTATATTATTTGTTTATTCAACTAATGCATTTGTTTTAGCAAATAAATATAACAATTTATGAAATTCCAGAGATTCAGACATACGAAATACGAAAGCAACAGATATAAAGTAAACAAATAATACAAAAGCAAACAAAGTGAAAGAAAATGACTCCACCAACTGAATAAATTGCTTACCGGTGGAAAAATCAAATTTAGCGCATATAAAGAAGCAAATATCTTAAAATGTGAAACAGCAGATATAGACAGATTATAAAAGCAAAAGACTCTTATGATTTTGAAAGAAAATGTAACCGCAGTTCTTTCTTCAGCGAATTTAAATTGTTTATCGAACGAAGATTAATTAGCAATTCATCAAACACGCGCAGTAAAACGCACAAACAGCATCGTCATACTTATCCTTCCACCCCGGGACAAGCACATCTCCAGCTACTCGAGGCCCTGGTGGACGTGCTCCGGGTCTGGGTCGTGTTCATTGATGAACTCACCCTTATACAAATACTGTTTAAAGTAAGTTTACATCGATGCATATTTTTAAATGACATTATGCCACGTTTTTTGCACTAATTATAATACTATTGGATTGAAGAACTATTAGTAGAAATACATTTTTTACTAGAAATAATTCGCTTCCACAGTTTTATCCAGCAGAGTTTTATGTGGATCATTAAATATTTTTAAGTCAATCATATACACGTGTGATAAATGTCGCAAAAAGCTATACGCAGCTACATTCTTTCCTTCGTTTCTGAATCTAAAGTCTAAATTGGTAAAATATATACTATGCTTCATGCCTCTTCAGGAGCCACTTGAAAGTAACATACATTTGGAACACTGTTGGACGTACCGTAATGGTAGTTACAATCCTTATCAAATTGACAGACCAGAATTACAAATGAAAATTGGATAACACCAAATGATACATAGGAAAAGCAATAAGAAAGCTTTATTAAAAATAGAATTCAGTAGTTTTGATTTTTCGAACGCATCTCTTGTAAATAAATTCGCGACACTATTACTACGCATATGTTTCAAATTATATCCGTCTGTTTGTAAAACACATTTGCAATCTACGGTTATTTTGCTGTATTACTTGTTTAAGCCTTTCCGGTGTAATTTCTAATTACTGCCGCGTTAATTCGTCCTATAACCTCGTCAGCTTCTTTGGAGGTGTTGCGTAAACTTTCACCTTCATGAAACCCCAAACAAAAAAGTCTAAAGGATTTAGGTCGGAGACCTTGCAGGCCATAAGATAGGACCACCGCGACCAATCCACCTGTTAGAAGTGTTCATCCAACCACTCTCACATTACGAGAAAAATGTGCCGGAGCTCCATCATGCATGTAAAACATGTTACGGCGTATATTCAATGGCATCTCTCGTCAATAACTTGATTCTGATACATTTAAATACCCGTTGGCACCAAATCGATTTGCAGATAGATGGCCAACACACGGTGATATATTATACCCAGCCAAATATTAACTGAAAACTTTCTTGGTGACCGTATTCCCGAAACGCATGAGGATTTTCATCTGCCCAATGGTCAAAATTATGGTATTGAGTACACCATCTCTGGTAAACATAGACTCGTCGGCTCCAAAGAACACCTCTTAAAAAGTCGCCATCTCTCTGAATCCTATTTAAGATACTATGACAAAAGTTTAAACGTGTTATGTTATCGTTTTCATAGACGGCTGCAACCTAGTTATATGGTATGGATAAAGAAGTTTTCACGCTAGAACCAAATGAACGGTCTTATTACTGCGGATATTGAATGTGGACGCCAACTGTCGAGTACTGACGGAGGATCTTCATGTACTGAGTTTAAATTTTTCTTCCAGTTGTAATGTACGCCGTTGTCTAGGTCGACCAGCTTGGCATATTCTTTTCTTAAACGAACCAGTTCACGTAGACGTTGTCCAGCCGTCGAATCCGTCCAGTAGATGTCTCCGATTGGAAACGTACGCATATTCTGTTCTGCCATGTTAGCATTTCCATTACAAAAACCTATACCATATACATTATCGGCATATCATTAAATGTAAAAACCATTGTAAATAAACAAACACAATAATACGAGAACGATAAAAAACAGAAAAACTAATCAAGAGATACGCTCTTGCATAAAATTGAACACTTCAGATTTATGTCAAAATTTGACAGTAATGGTTTGATTGAAATCAATTAGAATACAAATCATTGTCCATACAATGTTGCCAAATGTGTTTTTCAAGAGAGGATGCTTATGAAGAAATGTTGAAACCAGGCTCTAAAATCAAAAAGAAACCGTTTACGAAAAAACAGGAATAAGAAATCGTCTAATTTCAAAATTGCAGTATTCTATACCGACAAATAACGAACACAAACGCTTATTAAGGAACTAAAAAACGGAACTTCAAGAACCTGTTGAAAGACTTATGAAGCTAATACAATATTTACCAGTTAGATTTTCGATTCAGAAACCAACGAAGTATGTCGCTTCGTGTAGCTTTGCGACAATTTGTACACACGTTGTATTCTACGAAGAAGAAAGGATCTCTGGTAAGGTCATACCTGAAAGCAAATTCTCGACTTTATCAATCAAGCTTTTGGCAATTGAAAATACATGTTTTATTATCTTTTTATTCTTCTTTCTTATTTTTATCTTTCTTTTTGATTGTGTAAATTAAAACAGAAACCTGAGCCGTTTGGTGTCAAAATAATGCAGCAGCGCTGAAGTATTCTTTTCGGCGGCAAATATCGAAGGGTATTAAACATCACATTCTTGTTCGTTATTTCTGTCTGAGAGGAGCCCACCCAACAAATTATGTTAAATTAATATTTAATAAAAATAGAACAATCACATTGGTAATAGTTTTAACAACTAGAATTTAGCGTCTAATATCTGTTTGTCACCATGTGTTTGAAGTGGTACCATTAACACAAAAATGCAATCGATGGAGAATTTTGTAAGTTATAATGAAGCAGAGAAATTTGGCGAGTTTCGGAAATTGATGTTAGTGCTTATGTAGTTTGAGCTTCCTTGCTGCTGGAAATATCCTAGGGCGGTATGTCCAGACATAGAATAGCTTAAATGAATTCCGCATTAGTAGGAAAGTTAAGAAAAATGCACGGAATTGTGCTTCCAGCATATAAGTTTCCTGAAAGATGGTCTCTGAGTGTTCCCAGCTAGTATATGGAGCGGTAGTGAATGTGTCAATGTCAAAATTGACAATATGAATACTGTCAATAACGAATAGAACAAATCTGAAGTTACCAGTAATTGTAATGAGAAACGGCCAACTAGTTTAACATCTTTGGAAAGTAGAATAATTTTAAAGAAACATGATGCTTTGTGCCTTATAGCTAGGGCTATTGCGTTCAACTAGTGCGGGGAAGAATACTACGTCCGTTATACTAAAGAAAATTACAAAAGTTCTGAATTTTGGAAGAGTTCCAAAATTATACTTTTAAGAAGATTCCCAGTACTTTGATAGCTAACAGCAGAGCCAGCATCATTGCTTTAAAATACATGGTGGATGGAATTCTACTACAGTGCAGAGCGGTATATGGAAAACTCGTTATATATTAAGCAGAAATGACCAGTAGAACTTCATATAAAATCCATCAGAAGCCCATTTCGAGGCGTTTGGTTGATGACAATATAGTAAACATCAATGAAACTAACATACAATGACCATGACATAGCTAATTGCCCACGCAATTAACTATGTGCTAGCTACCATCCCACATGATATTACTCCGGTTTTAAATAAGGAAAATAACGAGATAACTAGTGAAGTTAAATATTTTTCATAAACACCACCTTCATTGAACATTCAAAATGTTTCAATTATAAGATTAATATTAATATCAATAATAAACGTTTATTCTATTCATTATCATTCACACAGAAGCACACGCGTGGGACAGTTACCCTAAAGTCTTTCTCGTCCTAAGACACAATATGTAAAACAGTAGATACTACTTAATTTTTTGGTTGCGCTTGTGAATTACTCTCATATTGTTGGACTTTTTTGACGATTGTAATGTCACACTTACCAAAGTGGTAGCTGAGCAAAGTATAAAACTCAATACAGAGGGTATACAACGAAATACAAAATCAGTACTGATAACTTAAATTACAAACACATAAAACCATATCACCCACTATCTTGGAAACATAATCCCTAGCTTTCACCTGAAATCGTGATTTAAAACGGCAAAGTGAGCTGTCCTCTAGCAGTTGTTGTGTTGGCTTGCCTCAGTCTCCCAGCGTATAAAGTGGGCACTGATAATTTCTTTGTGAGATGAATAAATCGGTTATTTTTTGCCAAGTGTGTGCGACAACTATTGTAACGGTCAATTTTTTTAATCTTTGCTCTACGTTGTGGCGATAAATTGTGATGCGCTACGCGATGTGCTTTTATAATAAATATAACTGGGTACAAATATCTTTGCTTATGCGGCGCTCTAACAGCTTTGCTACGCTATGCGTTTTTATATATATATAACTGGGTGTGATCTGTGGCTAATGGCGGGTCCTTGTACAACCGCCCTTGAGACAAGTAGTACGTCCGCACGCTTCGAGTGCTGGGGTGCCGACTTTTTCTTGTTCGCAATGGTCCTACGCGTCCCTACTCGCTTCTTTGGCTGTCCGCCATGCCGAGACGATATGCTGTCCGCGTGATTCGCCTGGATTCCATGACCAGCCGCTTACATTACCGTTAAACCGTTAAAACTAAAATTACGTTACGAATATCAACTATTTACGTGTTTACCTAACTAGGATGAAATGAAAAAAAAAATCACTTATTTGTTCATATTCTATTTTGTAATTATTACTGTGTTATTAGGTATAATTGCTCTATATTCAATATAGCCCCATTTCTGGATATTGTATCCGTAAACGTTTGAGTCTATATTACATCATTATAGTCCCGTATTGGTTTATTTACAAGATCGATGGAGAAGCTGTAATTGACTATAAGTCACAGCATATATTTTCATTATCAACGTTACAGATTTATAGAAGAAGCTAAAGCGAATAGGGCGTATAGTATACCCAAAGAAAATACAATGCGTCCAATTTAACTGAGAGAGAATGCAATGGGTTAAAGGCAAGTGCTATATGCGGACTGCCTGCTCTCTCATTCAGACTGAGCGCGTTTTTTTCTTTGGGTGTACAACACATCGAGAGCTTGATTACTTCGTGAACACGTCCGTTAGATCCTAATGTCGATAACTGGCAATTTTTCATTTTTACGGGCTAGTATTGATGAGTTTTAGGATGCCGGGACAGGTAATACGTCAAAAATAGCCACCTCTAATAATAAACGAAATGATTGATGCGATTCGATACACAATTTCTTTCTCTTTAACTAAAGAGAAGAAAGAAAGAAATATGAAGCTTTAATCTATCATTATACTAATTCTACTACTTTATTAACCTATTCAATAGTGTTCAATATAAACTAACCTAAACACATCGTATGATTCGTTAGACGTCACTTTGGGTGACAACAACGCACGGTACGTCAATCAAGTCAATTACTGTTGGTAACCCTCGTTAAATAAATCCCTGCTTATTAAAACATTGTTGCGTTACGATCCTGAACTCGCAAAACGGTGTTTTTGAATTCACTGTTGGCGAAACAGCACATACACGAGCTTTGTAAGAGACCGCGCGAGGACAAAGCCATTGTGTGTGACGCAAAGTCGGTGCCAAAATGAGTCTGTTCCGTTCGGGGAAGTTATTCGAATTAAACGCGCACCTGCAACCAATTTAATTGAAAACAAGTCGCTAGTTGGACAAAGCAAAAATAGGCGGTTTGTACTGTAATTTGCGTTTCTTTTCTGAGGTAGGTTATGAATTACATTATCGTTAGAAATAGCAACTTCAGTGACGGTTTCACTTTATGAGAGAATCACGTTTGAATGGAATAATATGAGATATGAAATACTAGGAGTATTTAATGCACCATTTTAGTAGCAATTTCCAACTCGATTGGAACGATTAGGTTATTGTACGTATTAGAAAACGGTAAACTATCAACAGCGTTATTTAGTGAGTTATGATTTCATTTCCATGTATACAAATAAAAAAAGATGCTTCTAGGAATTAACACTAAAAGTAATCTATGAAGAAGAAGAAGAAGAAGAAGAACAAGAAGACCTATTCATCTCCAAGATGCAAGAGGACGTTTGCCAAGAAAAACTATGAAGTTTAATACTAGGTTAGGACTATAGGTTTTAAATTTAGAAATAGAAATCCACATATTCCATTAATTACATGCTCTCTAAAGTTTTCAAGGTAGTTAAAGCGGAACTTATTAGCATTGCATTGACTGAGTGAGTTTTTAAATCGTCTTAAATTTACATATAATAAACACTTTAATCCTATTAAGAAAACTAATATTTCAAAGTTCAATAAACTAAAAAATAATTTGGTAATTGACAAGCTTTTCATTATATAAAGAAAACAGTTTTGATTATCATTTATTTATTTATTGGTACAAAAATACTTAAGTACTTTAATAAACAGCAGGTAGTGGGCTGATTTAAAAGATGTATAATTGCTAATTATTTACTGTAAACACCAATTTATAAAA
The DNA here is from genome assembly GCA_004143645.1 of Protaetia brevitarsis. NCBI lineage: Eukaryota > Metazoa > Arthropoda > Insecta > Coleoptera > Scarabaeidae > Protaetia > Protaetia brevitarsis. Next base: position 2,848,349 of record RXPK01000050.1, on the reverse strand, counting down.
AAAATTCAAAATTGCTTTATTCGATGTCATTACTGTACAAGTGCAAGATTCTAATCGTTTCCTTTCATCATTAGATCTTATAGAATAGATCCAAACATTTGGACCCAAAAATACCGACATGAATTCATAATAAATACGTGTGCGTGATATTGACTGAAAGTATTGATTTATAGCTGAGCAAATAATAGTACGCCGAGAAAATAAACGGATTGATGAAACAAGCCGCAGACTGCATGCTGGGAGTTCAGTTTGCACAACTATTATGGAAGAGATAATGGTAGCTCGGGTATAAAGAGGATGTCTTCAAGAAGGGGTGATGTCCTCTCTGCGATGGCACCTGATTATGGGGAAGCTATTAGTGAAGCTGGACAATGCACCTTATTTATGAAAGGCTAAATAACTACAATTAATCCTAAACCCGCTGCTCCACTAAATGGTACTACATGAAGCTATTGTAAGTAAGTACTATATGGATTCCATAATAACTGATATGTTCCTATCTTAGCTAAATAATTTCGCAATGGTTATAATAATAACAAAAATATAATAAACCAATCAACTATCCTTTTTCAACTGGACATAGAAGCCGTCATCATCGTCTACGAAGAACGAGGATTTACCTGAAGATGGCACAGCTATCGAAACTGAAAAGATTTGATGCTGCTGACTCCAAACTGAGAAGGATAATAACAATAATTTGTTGACTATCAGTAACAGGGCCTGGGGCTGCTTTCCAGATTCTGTTGCCAGAGTAAGGTTTTCCGTGGTTTCCCTTGCTTCTTGGGGAATGCTGGGAGATAACTCAAGTAGTTCCACGGGCGCAAACATAATAACAAATAATAACTGGCCGATTTATTATGTATTTTGCTCTTACTTGGGGTATGCAGATGATTTTGTCACTTTGACAATAGCTTAGTGCGGAATAAACTGCAGGACGCAGTTTGCTCTACAAGTTGCACAAGCATGGACCAAATCAACTCCTCCATAATAGCATTCACGAGAAGGAGGAACCTAAATGGTGTTGGACCTCTAAAACTCCGAACTGAAAAAATATAGCTGCAGAGAAGAAGTGAATTATATTGATAATTATCTATGACTCCAAGAACCTGGGATTGGAGTACCTTACCAGGCGGTCCCCCGAGTGGTGATAGGGGAAAGGCCATCTTGTCAGGAGTTCGCTCAAGACGAGATGGTTAGTGGCGGCATAAGTTCTCCTCTCTGCTTAAAAACCGGAGCAGGGTGAATGAAGACCGTTGCCGTGAACCACTCCCCCTCGCCTGAGCGGTCGTGTCGTGGCTAAGGGCTCGCGTAGGGTTCTACAACGATGCCAGTTGTTGCTTTCGGCTACCGAAAGCCCAACTGTTAAACCAGATCCCGAAAGGATGGGGGCTTGGCTTAACTGCACGGACTGAGAGGAGACACCTTCAACAAAAACTTAAAATCCTAGGGTGGCGGACTGGCTGATGGGATGCGTGCTGATAGGAAGACCAGATTACTAGTTTCAACCTTGGGGCACCTGTCGCACTCCATTGTAATTTAGCCTTACCCCTACATGCGGGCTCTGTGGAGGTGGAACCTTTCTTCCCTAGCTACTCGTGGATCAACCATTGAGGAAGGACGTTTATTAGCGGACGACACCGCTAATAAACAGGAATTGGAGCAGGACCTCCATAAGAAGTTTTCCACCTCCAAAGTAAGAGTACCTTACAAGGAAGGAACAAAGGGAGAAGTAAAACGACTGGAGCAGATTGGAGGGAACAGGATGGCATCCATTTCCTCTCAAATTGCGTAGCACTGTGCAACTCAAGAGCGTTGCACCTGGATGCACGTGAAATCGAAGAGAGACCTTACCTAACCTGGCTTCTATATCCTACACTTTCTGAGAGGAATAGGATTGGAAGGCAGCTGTAAAACAGCAAGAACAGGGGACATAATAGATTCTTTTAGTCGCAGTGTAATATCACCCTTGCAATATACACATAACACACATATATGACTCCAAGAAAACGGTACTTGGAATCAACACCTTCATAGGATTAAAACCAGAGCTCTTAAGCTTAACTCATGTTGCTGTGCTCATAGAACACATGGGTTAAGATCTAATATTGATAAACAAGTCAAATCACGGTGACTCAGACTTCATGACCATTTATGCCATTTTTCTGGTTAGATAGCATCAAAAAACTGCACATGCTGAAACTGAGCAAATACATGGGTTGCGTGTTCAGGAGCAAATGAGAACTATCTCCAGAGAAACAATAAAGTTCTCTTATCAACTGAAAGGCAACCTTTTGGGAATGAGATCATACAAATAATTTCAATCGGACATCAACTAACTATGAGAATTGATTCTTGATCTCTTCTGAAAAATGCCACGGCCATTAACAAAGCCATAGGCATATGCGGGTTGCACTTGAATAACTGAAATCAATCAAAGGGCTTGTCATGCCGTTTCTCTGCTATGTGAGCGAGATCGGGTACGGAAAATTCTGTGATGTCGCCTTAACTATCTTTTACTCGATCAATCTAAACTTATCTTAAATATTTCGCGGCCTTCAACAACTAATAGGAAAACTCCTGTATTCGCCTATCTTCTAAGTACGCGCAGAAAAGATTACCCCACGAAACGGTTGATGACGTTCTAAGGAGAAAATCTCCAAAACGATAGCGTTACTAGTAGCGTCCCAAAACAGTGATTTAGATCGTGGCTGGGCCTGCTTTCAGATATTACTCGTTGCGTATATGTTTCCGACGTGACAAATAATTATTTGAAATAACCCTAATGAGGTAGCAACAATGTTGGAGTGAAATCAAGGTTCTTACCCAGTATATACGCAAACTCTGTTGAGATATAAGTGAAATGATAAGTGAGGGTTAAATTAAGATAATTAAATAAGTATATAAATGTATATAAATGAAAATACATATATACACTAGTGTAAATATTAAATGAATAATTAATATTGCAAAATGAGTGCATGAAAATAATAATATAAAATAAACAGTTTAACGCCGATGATTCCATCGCTTACGGGATAAAAATAGTGGTAAACTGAACTAGTAAAATCTACGCGTTAAAATAGTGAACTTAGCGCTCTACAAACTGACAGAAATGAATAAATATAATCGTCGTAATGTGCAATTACGTTGGTGTGTAACTTTTAATTCGCGAAAACGGTAACTAAAAGTGAATCTCGCGATACAAATTAAGTATTAGTAAGAATTTGTATATCAAGAAAAGAACGGAAATTACATGAGATCGGCAATTTGCCGACACTCAAATATGCGATAAAGAAATTAAGCGGGAGGTTACGTAGAGCTGCAGGCCCTTCAAGCGACACTTGTGACGTAATACACGGAATTTGCCGAGATTACTGTGAGTTAGCCATAAAGCCGACACTCGTAACGTAATAACACGGGATCGAACAGATATCAATGCGGGCATCAGCCCGCGGCCGACACTCAGCATTGCAGAGAGAGAGAGCGGGAAGCGGAACTCTAACTGCCTGTTCCGCAAACGCACGCGGCTTTATAGCCCTCGACATCGACTTGGCGTTGACGGCGTGCGGTGAAGAGAAAACTTAAACTAAACACGTCACAAAAAAAACAGAATCACGTTTATACTATGCCACAAGTCGCGGAGAAAATCAATTAAAAATTCCAAATTAACAATTTATGATACATAAATTTTAACTTAAAAATAAACAAAAATTAATTTCTATTAAAACGGGCAAGTAACAGGCTTAATGAAAAATATGCAGATCTGCATTGCTGCAGGTAGCCATGTGGTACTGAGGGGTACTAGAGAAAACGTAAGATACAATCAAAGACTTGTTTGGGAATAGTATTCATGAATTGAATAAGCCTAACAGGAAATCACCTTTACTGTGGTGTCTCGCACGCTTGGGCAAATCGAGGGAAACGAAAAAGCCGATGAGTTAGCAAGAAAGTGATCATTGGCTGCATATATTAGACCTCTTCTAAGAAGTGTCTAAAAACACAGCACGATGAGCAGGTAAGCAGTTGGGTCAAAAAGAAACACAAAGAACGCTGGCATAATACAACCAGGCAAATTCATAGCAAGACTTTTAATAAGTGACCATAAAAAAAGAAGACTGAAGAACCACTGCAACTCAATAGGAGTCATCTTCGCACAGTAACAGAACCTCTTAAGAGGACACTGATTATACTGAAAGAGCTATCTACAGAAAATTGGATTCAAACAGTGAAAATACCAACTGTGTAGATGAAATGACAGAGAAAGTTTACCATATGTCTGCATGAATTGGAGACTCTGGACGCAAAAAGCAGCATCTTTCGAAAAACCAAAAAATCCAAGATCCTGCGCAATTAGTGCAGGGCACTAAAAGACTGAAAGGCTGGAAAATTTAATGGGAAAAGAATAGGAAATAAATATAGGAAAAAAAAAAAACAGTCAGTCAGCCAGATACCTGCGCAAATTAGTGCAGTGCACTAAAAGACTGGAATGGCTGGTAAATTTTAAATGGGAAAAGATGTTGCAGTGTTTCTGAAAGATTTCGAGAGACTCCACAACAAAGAAAAATAATAATTAATATCTTGAAGATCGACTTGCAGGCAGAAATTAAAAAATGCATTGTTAACTTTTAGCCAAAAGAAATATTTTCTAAGATAAGGGCTTCCAAATTTCGATTTAGTCAACAATTTAATTTAGGACTGAGTGGTTCCCTTGGCAGTTGTCAAGAATAACGCAAATATAAAAAATTTTACAAAATTATAAAAATATATTCTTTTCCCTTATGAATTGGACACGCGGTATCTTTAATTAACGAAATTAACAACTGCTCCTAAAACATCCGCAAAATCATTGTTTAGTTTTGAATTACCAGAAATCATCTGTAATGATGTTTGGTTGTCGCAACGGTGATTTGAAAAATCTATTCAGGTTTAAGATTAATAATGAGTGTTGCATGTTTGATGAAGTTAAAATCTGGCGACTATAGGGATTCAACAAACTAACTCACATATTTCTAAAAGTGCCCAGCGTCGCTACTCTGCCTTTTAGACTTTTGTATCCCATAAATCGCTATGATAAGAAAACTAAAAAATATTATGTGATGCCCTGATATTATCGCAGTTAATTATTGCATTCCTTGATATTCCTGTCTTGATGTTGCTACTAAGCAACGTATACAAAAAATTAAAAACTCTTGTTTACGTTTTATCTATGGTCTGCCTAAGTGGAGTCACGTATCTTGTAAACTGCGCGAATCTGGTTGGTTAATATGGAGAACGATTTAGATTAATTAGCACAACTACTGTCTTCTATCATAAATCTGGTTACTCACACACGCCATATCTCTATAAAAAATCAATCTTCGTCATAGAAAAGTTTTCAAGCAAGTTTTTCATATAACTCTGCCATGTAGATAAATTCTATTGATGGACATTTACCAATTGTCAATTCCGTCATTTAAATTTCACTTAAGAGGGATGTGCTTGGATGGAGTGTGTAGGATGGCGATGCGAGTTTGTTAAGGGCGGACACATCCTCTATTTTCGTAACACGAAATAAATCACTCTAATGCAACTCTCTGTCAGAATATATTGAACATGAGATGGCGCTACTAGTACCATTCGCTTACTATTGTTGAGAAAAAGTTTGAAGTGATAATTTAGAAAGTGATGGGGTGTTCTGAAAAGAGATGGTGCGTTTTCGACCGTAAACATCTGGTAAACATATTATTGGGAAATTCCTTCAATTATGATTTATGATTATACGTTTGGGGCGCTGCCTAATAAATCGCGACGTGCGTATTCACTTTCTCTATGCATTTGAATTGACAATACCGGGATACTATGATTTATTGTTATTATTATACTAGTTACAGTTGACGGACTTTCGTGGTTCGAATATTTTGTGCACATATCTTTCAGATGGACGTAATGTTATTGTTTATTTTATAAATAAACAAATTGGTTTATTCAGATTACTATTTTATATTTTGTATACTATTTATTAATTACATAGTTCATGTGTATTTCGTGTGGTGTGTATACTTATTGTGAAAGACATTAGATTGTTTCATCGTAGCATACAGTTTTGCTTTTATTTGCTCTAAAGTGTGCAAAATAAAGTTCTTACAATGAATAAAAATGATCAAAGACTGCAATACATTGTGCTGTGGAACATGCTTCAATAATTCTAAAAAACGAGATGCAGTTTTGTTTTCTTTCTGATAAATAAATGTGGTAAATTCTCGCATTATTTCTATATCAAATATATCATTTGCATTTTGTATTAGAGTGCTCTTACCTGTGGAGAGAGAAATGTAAAACAGTATATTTATATAGACAAATTTATGGAAAACTGCTCGAATACTCTGAAAATACATTCCGAAGACCTGCAATTTAAACGCTTTAATAGGTTATTAAAAAGCAAATGTGACGAGGCCAATATATTTTAACAATGAATGTGTTTCCATGATTTTTTGTACCAACAAGTATTACATATCAATTAGGATATTGGAAACCTAAACAGATTTGAACGGAGAATTTTGTTAAAGGTTGTAAAATGATATAATTAAACAAATTCAATTATTAAAGCAGTGAATAAAACTTTTTTCTTGTTTTATTTATAATACATTATGCAGTTAACTTCTATGTCTATGTAAAAACTTATAAAGCTATTTGCTTATAACTTCCACTACTAGTCATGATTCTTTTAAATATTTCATCGTCAAAGCAAACATCACATTAATAACATCTATTATGTTATACATATAATATAATACCTAAAATTATTTATTTCCCTATCGCTAGAAAATGCCCCTAAGTTCACTTTGTATTTGTAGGTCACGAAGGCGTGTCTACAAAACATCAGAGGTGCCAACAATTATGTCCTTACTGTTACACTGTGAAATACACATTTTACTCTTTCAGATTCAAGACGAAATAGTAGGATTTTTAAAATAAACTTTTTTACATAATATTGTTTTTTTTCCACTGCAAAATTACAAAAAATAAAATAAAACTCCGCAATTTTTTTTGCAATAAAACTCCCAATTTCTATTTTAATTGAATAATATATTACACTGTAATTCTTCTAATATCTAATATCTTTTGCGTAGTTTATAAGAAGAAATGAATAAGCTACTACAATAGAATACATTCCGTCAGAGAATTGCCCTACAAAACATATAAAAGCATAAAGTATTTCTAATTAATGACATTAAAGCATACTTTTGGTGTGCCATCTATGTACGAATGCAAACTAAAGTAATATCTGTTGTAGCAGATATCTGTAAACTTCTCTTCTATGTATCCTAGTTTTGTTTTTCAAGTTGTTTAGCATAATTAGATTGATTAATTAGCTACTCTTATGTTTATTTTATTTCTACAACAATTCCCGAGGCAAGCCATGCAATTTTATCTACATTTACAACTCCACATTTAAATTTTTTGTTAATTTTCTACATCGCCTATTCATGCATGTTTCACTTTCTGTTTTTAAACAATATATTTTAAGTATGCAATGGAAAATGTATCGTTTCGCTCCGCATATTATGGAGAGTGTGTAAATGCCCTTGTTTTCCAGAAAAACCGCCTATGTTGCGAAAATAACTTGAACAAAGTAACCCATGTTATACTGCCATTATGTTGGCGCGAAAGAGGTTTGTAAACGCCCCCTTAATACATTTGAGAATGGAGTAAGTATATTGTCAGTATGTTTTAATTTTTTTTTTATTCTGCTTCTGCTGTAATGTATTGATTTGCAGTTTGTTAGGGGGAGCAATGGAAGATCAGGTGTTGAACTTGAATTGCCCCCTCAGGATTTCAATATGTGTCTATTTTTTTAAGGTTTTTCATTCTGTTTCTGTTAACATATTGAAATAAAGTATATTATTATTATTATTACATCTCGAAATCGATTGAATTTAGAGGTAGAGTAGTTTACTGGAAGTTATATTTAAAAAGAATTCAGTGAGATAAGAAGAAAAGATAACTGTACATTTAAAATAAAAAAGTTACTATTGATTTCCGGTAAAAACAAACGCTTTCTGAAAATAAATATATTCTTAGATGATTCTTGTAGTGGGGTTTTGTTATTAAAACTTTTATCTTATCAGTTTAGCTGCAGTCGATTGCTAGAAAAAAAATAGTGCGCCGCTCGTCTGAAGCGCTCTGTATATGCTAATATTATTTCAAGGTATAATAATAGCTGAGCGTGGCTTTGTGTGTTACAGAAACAACTGATGTTAATTGGATCCCGTATGCGTTCGCAGTTTGACGTAAATTCAAATACAACGTACACAACTTGTGAACTCTACTATAACAGAATTACCTGTGAATTTATAGCGCGCAGGTGAACTTGCGCCACGCGAAGATCGAACCGCTTCATGGAGATATCTTCCTGGATTTCGTTGGCTTTGTTGTATAGGTTCGCCTCCACTGAACGTTGTTGTATCCTCACTAACGTATCCAAAGCTTCCTGTATCTGCTTGATTTGAACTTCTAGATCCACCGCTTCTTTTCTCAGCGCGTCATACGAGGGTTTCACTTGTACGGAGGCCAGACGGTCTATAACGAGCTCGTTTCGCAAAGGAGGTGGAAATACTGTCCTGTAAAAAAATGAAAATTTTATTTTCCTTGCGGACAACTTTCAAACACCCAATTTCTCTGCATTGTGTCCGTTCTTGCAATTCGAAGCTGCTTTTTGAGAAGATTTTTACAGAAAAATATTAAATCTTGTCAGTATACAGTGCATATACAATTATTATAGATTCTGGTTTTAAAAGATTACTATTGGCTGGCAAAGAATAATAGCTTATTTCATTAACAAATTGAAATTGGTATGGTAAATTATTTCGATACGTCGCACAGAGGGTTATAGGCGGAAAAAAGGCTATTTTTCGAATATGCGCTATAACTGTTATTTTAGGTTCATTCTGAAGCAGAAGGATTAGAAATGACTATTTAGTACGAATAGTTACATAAATTAAAAGTGCTGACGTTCAGTAGCAATTTGAAGTTGAATGATGGTATTTATTGAATTTTTACTTGAAATTTTACTGAAAGTAAGAATGCATATAAGCGAAACAAATTAAGTTTTGAAACAAATAGTACCAGAAATGTTAAGGTGCAGGTTTATGCTTACTATACAGTAACAATCATTAAGATCTAATGATATTACATAGGGTTATTATTTAATTTACGAAAAAGTGTAATATAATTGACACGAAAATATTCGTCTAGACTTTTCAATGTTAGCGCCAACGACCGCCAAGCTGATTCTTTCTTCTACGTGCTCTCCATAGCCCAAGGAACAAGAGCGAACAAAATTTAGCTGCCTACTCTTTAGTATTATTAATGTTAATTTACTGATATGTAAGTAAGTGCAATACTTATAACTTAACACCTGCATAAATAAAATAATTGGAGAAAAAGTTTTAAATTTAATTTTTTCCAGAGTAGATATCTATACTGGCAGTGAGGTGATATTAATATTGTAACATTAAAAAACACAATATATCAAATACGGCTTTTTATCAAAAGTAAATTAAAATTAAATTCGAAAGAACTAAATATATAAAATAATAATATATAAACAGAAAAAAAAAAACTACCGGTAAGTAAACATAGAACTAAAAATATAAGAAAATAACTTTTTGTATAACTCTTGTAAAATTAAATAAGCATAAATTGTAAACACAAATTTGTGTTAATTATTATGATTGCTTCATATTTCATATAAAGAAAACGTATTTTAGCAATAGGAATAGACAATGGCAGTGGGAAATTGATTTAACAATTTTTTTTTTTTCATTGTAGATAGTTAAATTAGTTAGGAGCGCGGTTACTTTATTCTCTTGCTGAACTTGAAAATTGTTGATGTTCATATCGAGGTAGTTCATATTGCATCAGTCTTTGGCATATCTTTCCAAGCTAATACTGGATACAATATCAATAAATTATGATGTATTGTGAAGTGAATTAATCAAGTGTAATATCAAGTAAATGACTTAAAAATATTTTTTTAAGTGAACCGTATCGATATAGATGAAAACAAAATTCAGCATACTTTAAATAAAATAAAAAGAACTTTGTTTCCAAATTCAAAAAAGTGGAACAATGCCATGAAATAGAGAAAAAAAATAATGACACAATGAATGACTACAAGTGTTTTTATAGAAAACTCGACACGGAAAGAAGATACTAGGATGAGGCACCATCATTTCCAAAAACGGTTTTTATGAACAGGCTCACCAACAAAGAAATTCAGTGAATGTTGTGATCGCACTAAACGGTATAAGATCAACAACTGCGTGAAACTTTTCCTGAGCAACAACTTCAAGCTGCGCTAATGGAATTGATACTCTAAATTTGTAGAGCAAAATACATGGCGACAGAGAAAGCGTTAGCCTCTTATCATAGATGCAGATTTGTCAAACATCAATATGAGGTAATAAGAAATACACTCAAGAACAGTGGCCACGATGTTCTTCTCCTTATTACTTAATTAATGAAGAAAGAAAAAATGCTATCCTGCTAATATACTATTAAAAAAGTTGCGTAAAATTGAGTTACAAAGTCTTCAACAACATAGAAATATTAACCGATTTTAAATGTAGAAATCCTTAAACTTTATTTCCTCTTTCGATAATTACTCTCTAATATGCAATCAAGTATTATTTCTCATTCATAAATAGTTAATTATATATATAATCACTGTACGAAATTTCACTCCGGAACGGAGTGTGGTTCAAAAGTTATTTAATTTTTTCCGCAAAACCGCCTAAATTGACCACTGTGCGTCGCATTGCAACATAATATTGAATTAAACGTTTACGTCCAAATATAGAGGTTCTAGTTGCACCGAGTAAAATCGGGGGTAAAGGGAACGAATATGGAAACAAAATTAAAATTTCTTCTGCTTAAGTATTTTTTTTTACCACAATTATGTTATGCCATATAGCATCACTTTCTGGCTTATGAGAATATTATTTCGGGAATTTGCGTTTACATATAGTTTTATTGAAGCAAACTGTGATATGTTTTGTATTTATAAATGCAGGGCTATATTTTGATGACATTTTCAAATTACATCCGCACTGTTTGTTATATTGTATAATTACATTTATATACTAAAATGTATTGAGTCATATCTTAAAATTAAAAAAAAATTAAAGGAAAAAGCAAGAAAACATTGATCGGTCTAAGCCAGTAGAATCCTCAGGTCAGAATTCACAATCAGTTTAAAATTAGTCAAAATTAAAAAAAAACAAGTAAAATTGGAAAGTGCAATGCAAAAAGTAGGAATAAGTAAAATATGTAAATAACAGATACTAAAATGGACAGTAAAACACTATATTAAAACAAACGACAGTTTAAAAATATTTAAAAGATGTTGACACTTCGCACTCAGAATATAAATCCAAATCATTTTACTTATGTTTTTTAAATCTTGACTAATTTTAAACTGATTTTGAATTCTGACCTGAGGATGCTCGGCTAGAGCGAAACCGGTCGTGCGATATATTAAAGAATTTTGTGAGGATCAACACCTTGTTTTCTTGCTTTTTCCCTATATATACTACTCACACAGAGTAAAATTATGGATGTTAATTTGAAAGGAGTTTACATTTTTTATTTTTGTGACTAAAAATGCTGGATATACAGTGATGGCCACGAATTTAGGACACGACATTTCACTTATATATTTCTGATAATTTTTACATCTTATCGAAAAATTTTTAGATCCATGTTATTTTTTCAAAGATCCTAGTAATGTTATGAAAAAAAATTAACAATAGCTTGTTACTTAATACTGTTAGGAATTTTTATTTGTATATTATAAAGATTATTAAAAGTTTTAGCCTGGTCATGAATTTAGGACATAGGCAAAATAAAAGTTACTTCACTAAAGTTCAGCTTCGTAAAAAAAATCTTAGTATTTGGTGGGATATCCTTTATTTTGGATCACAGCAGCGTATCTCTTGGGTAAACTTTCAACTAATGCCACACAACGTTCCTTTCGAATGGTATACCAAGCTCTTTGGATTTCTTCCCATAAATCGCTCAGGTTTTTTTGGCTTTACTGCTCGTACATGCTCCTCAATATCGTTCCACAAGTTCTCAATTGGATTGAGGTTCGGGGATTGAGCTGGCCACTTCAGAACAGTCATATTGTTGTCCTGTAAGCAACTCTTCACTAGGCGTGATGTGTAGTTAGGATCATTATCATGCATAAATTTCCACATTAGAGGCATGTTGTCTTTAGCGAATGGTATCATAATGCTTGTAAGTATGTTTTTGTAAATGTGCTGGTCCATTTTGGGATCAATGGGACCTACACCATGCCAGGAAAATGCTACCCACATCATGACATTGCCACCACCATGCTTAACCGTTTTCAGGGCGTACTTTGGGCGATGTTCCAGGTTTGGAGGGCGCCATACGTACTGTTTTGCATCAGAACCGAAGCGGCAAAACTTCGACTCGTCGCTCCAAAGTATATTTTTCCAAAAGGTCATCGGTTTATTGAGATGATTCTCTTGAAAGCACTAGTCGGGATTTAATATTTTTTTTTGGCACAAGTGGTTTACGTTGTGCAAAACACTCACGTAATTTTTTCTCATTCAGACGTCTTCTTATTGTCCTGGACGATATATTAATACCAAAATCCGATGAAATCTCATTTTTAATTTTACTTGAGTTCGTGAAGCGATCTTTAACAGCTGCTTCATAAAGTAAGCTATACTCCCTGGGTGTAGTTTTTCGGGATCTAGGGTGCTGTTTGACATTTTTGGTGGTACCATGTTGCTTGATGTGTTCCAGGGCGTTGTAAATCTTGGATCTGGAACATTTAAGTAGCTTGGAAATCCCCATTACTGTTTTTCCATCAGTATTCATTTGTTGGATCAGTTTTCGCTCGGGCATCCGAACTCCAAGTACCTTTGGCCATTTTTTTCAACTAAATATTTTGATGTATCCCAACATAAAATGGAATAAAACATTGATTACTTACCCTTTAGCTTCGAAAAACACTAAACAATCACTTAAAAACCAGATATTTCTAATATTGTTTAAAATTCGTGGCCAACTGCAAATGCGCGTTTTTACAATAATATAATAAAAATAGCAAGAATATGTAAAAACAAACAAAACCAAATAACGGTAATTTTTCTTAACATTACAGGGTACACCGAAAATAAACAAAATCTAATTTGATATTGCAGGGTTGTAAAAATTATCATAACTAAACTCGTTACATGTCGTGTCTTAAATTCGTAGCCATCATGGTATATAGTACCTAGCAATTATGTGTTTTAAAACTTTATCTATTATATAATTATTTTACAATACATATCAACATTTCTTGATATCGTTTTCGAATTATATTTATTTGTGTTAGTTATTTTTTTTTTTACATTGATGTATTGACTACCTGGGGCCTATTGCGTATAAGTATAATTACAAGGTGTAGGTGATATTTTTTTTACGATTTGTAAACGTTTTTAAGAAGTTTTTCATCCTATTGTTAACCCCATCATGATTATCAAAGTAGGTCAACCAGTATCGAAATTTGCAAAACTCTATAACTTTTTGCTCTAAGCATTTTTTCTTAGTAACATATTGGCGTACTGTGAATCCAAATAGTACTTTTCCAGAAAGGAAATTGACAAAGAATGGATTTTATCAAAGTAGGCCAGTAACTCTGAAAATTTGCATACTGTTATAATCTTTCATTCTGAAGAACATTTCTTAGTAACATTTTAGCATACTGCAATCGGAAAACGTGCTTTACCTGAAACGAAAACACTTTCGATTCAGCTGCAAAGGGCTACTAGATTCTAAGAACTCGACAGCAAACAATAAAAAGTTTGAAGCTAAGCAAGACTTTCCCAAATATTTCCAATTCAAAAAATGTGCGTCTATTATACCTATTGTCAACTTCATTCGTGGAAATACTACATATAAGAGCAATACGGTATACACTTACATAGTTACTTGAATCCCGACTTGCCCATAAACATCAGTACGGGAAATCTCGCCGCGAAACATAATCCAATTAACCGGGAGTATTCGGCTCGCCCGAATTTAACAGATATAATTATAAATGGAACGATTAGTTTTACCGTATTTTAAGCTAGTTTGGAAGTTAGAAACAACAAGGGAATAAAATTGATAATTTCCTAGAACTTTCTTCAATTAAAGTTCCAAACGCAAATATATTCTAGGTGCGATCATAAAGTTTGAATCGGATTAAACTTAAAACTAACAGAGTTCTGAAACTAATAGAAATAGTGGTGAAGGAAGTTTTAAGATTATGGCAGCCAGTTGAATTAATTTTGTATTTACATTATTTGATAAAGAAAAATACACATTTTCTCATCGCAAATATATTCAGTATTTGTGTATTAAATTACAAAGCTGCCTCAGCGGTAATGTAATTCCAAGGGAGCAGATTGCAGTATATCTAGTTAAGGTCACTCCGGATTTCAATCTCTACGAGATATTTAAAGCAATTATATAATTACTGCGACGCTTTACGTCTTAGGATAGCCGAAGTTTGCCGCGACATCAACGCCGGGGTGAAGTTTGTATAAAGATAATTGTGGAACGTAGTCTACATCTACAAACTTACAGTCGGTATCTCCTGCCCGTCTTCAGTCTGATCTTGCGGCGGCTGAGGTGGCACGAACGGTCTTCGCATAATCGGGCCGCGTCCCGTGGGAGCTGGTAGCGCTCTGGCCAGATGGGCTAAGTCGTTCGGTCCCGAAACCGCCTTACACTGCGCTATTAGTCCGTCGTATCTTCTGCATTGTTCCATTGCCTGCCAATTATGAGCAAATTTGGGAAAATTGCTTGTTTGTTAAAGTGGAAAGTCGTAATAAACTGAAGGTGTGTGATGTCAAAGATAATGTTTATTTAACAGACATATGTGAGAAATTAGGCTTTTTTAACAAATTTTGTAATAAGAATCTTGTAATAAACAAGTTCGATAATTCTATATCTGTACATGTGTACACGTGGTCGATTTCTCGATTTGTATACCCGTACGAACTTGTACACGCCTGTACAATATGTACATGTACATAACCCAGAAACAGCATTTTTTGAATTAAATTTTGACTGTTTTCTATATTTATTTGAGGCATGGATATATGAGGCAAGCTAATTAAAAAAAAGGCACATAATTTGTATATAGATGGTCAAGTTAGTGGTCCACACACAGAACATAACAAGGCACGGGTCTACATTTGGGGTTTTTGGCTTTCATTTTGTGTTTAGTTATTTGCTAATAATAGTAAAATTCCTTAGATTATCTTGTACGATTTTTCTTATAAGAATGGCGTAGAAGAAACCACAAATTATTATACTAGGTACTACAGGGACTGGAAAAACTAAGTTGCCTTTAGAATTAGCTCAAAGGTTTAAATTGGAAATTATAAGCTGATTCTATGTAAGGTGTTAGATATTATTACCATTAAAGCGACAGCTGAAGAACAAAGGCTAATACCACATCATTTAATTGATATTTCACACCCAAATGAATAAGGCTTTGGAATTAATAATAATAATTATTGATGAGACAACGGTAAAAGGTAAAATACCAATTATTATACTGAATCGTTGTTGTGGAAAATTCTTGTGGCAAATCCCCGTGTTGGTAGAACTACCGTTCCTGGTATTAGCCTAAATAAAGATAAAGAATTGCCTAGTAGGACCTACAGAAATATTTACAACAGTTGAACGCAGTTATGGCAAATCGTTTACATCCAAATAATAAAAGAAACATTTTAAGATCTTTGGAAGTATTTTACAAAAAGGCAATAAGACATAACGATATTTTAAAACAGCAGCAGTCCTCAGAAGGTGCCTCTAGGTCAGGAGGAGTTTTAAGGTTTTTATATGCCGGGACATGAGGATATAAATGGCAACATAATAGCCGATGAACTACCCAAGGAGGGCTCTAAGAGACACTTCATGGGTCCAGAGCCCGTATGTGGGATTACTAAGGATTCCGCAAGAAGGGAGATCTGGACCTGGTTAGATAAAGAAAGCACAAAGAAATGGAGGTCAACTGAAGGTCAACTCCATACCAAAACGCTGATAGGAGATGGGGATGGTAGTTTCTCTGATAACCTACTCAAGCGCAGTAAGAAAGAAGTTAAAACCATTACTGGGTTGGTAACTGGACACTGTCCTCTGAAAAAGCATCTATACAACACAGGCCGTGTAAGCGAACCGTGGTGTAGATGGAGGAAAGGAGTTTACATGTAATCTGCACATGTGAGGAACTGAAGGTACTCAGGCAGAAATATTTCGGGAGAGATCTATTGGAGCCCTCGAAGGTCCTCAAGTTTCCACTGGGCAAGATACTGGGCTTTATAGAGAACACCAAGCTGCTCGAGTGGAAATAAGTGCCCGGCTTAAGTGCCCGGACATGAAGTGCCCACCCTAACTTGAATGAATGAATGAATGAATGAATAAATGCATTAATAATCTGGTTACAATGTAATAACGATATATTTGATAAAAGGCTTGATGAAAGAGTGGATTCGATGATAAAAGCCGGCTTACTAAAAGAACAAAATTTCCATGTATTGTATAAAAAAAGAACGAATTAAAGCAGACCAACAACCAGATTATACTAGAGGTATATTTCAGTCCATTAGTTTCAAAGAATTTCATAATTATTTATTACTAAACCCTGAAGAGAGAATGAGTGAAATTGGAAAAAAAAAAATTGAAGAGAGTGTCAACAATTTAAAAACGACCACTCGCAGATATTCTCGTAAACAGTTTAAGTGGATATCAAACAGATTTCTTGCCAGAGCTGTCAGAGAGATTCCACCAATACCTTGTTTAAGGATTGATGACGTAAGTAAATGCAATAAAAATGTAACAGTTTCGATGATAGAAATTGTCGAAAATTGTATAAATGGATCTATCTGTAAGTACAATCTTGTTCCTAAGAAAATGGTCAAGAGCTTTCCAAATGCCGAAGACGAAACGTCTTACTCTAATGTTTGCGACAGAGTATTTGTTGGCAATCACCAATGGATGGCACACCAAAAATTTGCAAACATGTAAACAGATCTATATTGGAACAAACAGTCAAGCGATGTTGAGGGTACTAGCGAACCCTAAGATACAACAGGTACTGGTTTGGGAATATATTCGGGGACTAAATAGTTTGACCGATCGCAATAAAGTTACTTTACTGTTAATGCCGGGGCATTCGGCAATCGAAGAAAACGGAAAAGCTGATGTCTTAGTAAGAAAAGATTATCGGCTTTATATATTAACGCAGAGCTTGTTATGGGAGTGTCTAAAAATATAGCACGAGAACAGATAAGGAATTGGGTTTAAGAAAAAACGCAAAGGACGCTGGATTAGTACAATGAGGCAAATTCATGAAAATAGCTCTATTAAGGAAGCATAAAAAAGAAGACAACCACTGCAGCTCATTAGAAATCATCTTCGCACTCTAAGAAAGTCGCATAACAGACTGTACACTAAAAGACACAAACAGCTACAGAAAATTGGGATTAACGCTGGAGGCACCAAATACAGACTGTGCAATGGGATAACGACCACATTCTGTGTAAATGTGAGATTTTGGGCACAAAAACACAAGTATTTTCTTGGTAAATCAAGAACGAACCCAGAGAATTACTTCAGACAATGGCAGGTATAGTTCACGAAACGACTGAAGTAACGATGTAGATGTGGCAAAAAGTGAGTTAAACAAATGAACAAAATCACCAACAATTCAAAAACTAAGAGATGAAATGTTATCTTGTAAGGCTTGTGAATTGTTATCACATGTTAGTGTTAAACTAAGTCAAAAATGAGTAGATATTACTTAAGCAATTAACATCATTGCAAAAATTGACAGATTGAGGTCACTGTCAATATAAAACAACTACAGAAGCAACCTCCCTTTATAGGTAATTGTGTTTTGGGTACAATACTTTAGTTGACCAAATCAGTATGGTTGCCGCAATGATTTTTTGCTAGTGACGAATATGTAGGTAACATCATTTTTGTGTTGTGCGAGTCTTTTCCGTAAGTATTGTGAAGTTTCTATAACATTTATCAGTTGAAACGAATAATAAAGCAAAGAAATTTTGAAGCTATGAACACACAGAGATCATATAACTTGAAAATGTACGCTTAAATTTTTATAAAAGATCTTCCATATTATTCCTAGATTTAGCGATGCCATTAATGCAATAAGAAGAGGTAATTGATTGCGTAGAAGTAGTGTACGCAACAATAATACTATATTTGCTGGGATTTATCAAAATGTGATTTAAGTTACACCAATGGGTTTCGATATTTTCCTGCAGATGTGAAGTGTCGACCTGGTTCAAGTCCAGTAAAATTTCTAAGTCGTTAACATATGCCAAAGAGTCACAGTACAAAGGAAAGAAATCCTATACACAGATAAAAAGGATTCTTTGAGTCAAAGCAATATTTCTTCGCCCCTCTATTTAAAAGAATCATTTCTTTCAGTTAATAGACATTTGTTTTGTTTCACACGTATTTCTTTTATTCAAATAATACCATTTTCAATTCAAAAAAATATGTATTAACTGAAGAAAATGATTCTTTTAAATAGCGGCAAAGCAATATTGTTTTGATTTAAAGAGTCTTTTTTCTCTGTGTATATTAAACATTAAAGAGGTTGGATGAGACCTAGTAACAGAAGAAGCTATAAAATATATGGAAGAGAAACCATTACGGAAAATGTAACAAATGCTTTCGAATAAGATAAGAAGAAGCAAAGGCACAATCAGACGCAACATAAGCAGAGGGCGCCGTGTTGGAAACGAGAAAAAGCGTGGTTTCAGATTCCGAAGGCTTTATTAAAATCAGATTGTCATAATCAGTATCATCCGACCAAAATTCTGAAGGGAAAGATCTTATTTTGTTCCGCTATTTAAGGAAGTGTAATGAATTAGAAATCGCCATTAGAAGTAGTTTCTTTACAGTCTATCGTCAATACAAGACATATATATTCTGCGTCAGAGATGATGCCAATATATCGGCAATTTGTATTTTTATTTTTTCTATTTTTGTTGTAAGTAGGTATATCTGGAATATCAGTTGACTAAAATTGGCGAGTTTGTGACAAAAACTGAAGAATACAGTCTTTAACTTGAAGTGTTCTTTCCCAATATGCAGTATTTCCTGCCTCTGTTTTACCTATACGTATAATCTATTCTTAACTCCACTGCAGTCCTATTTCTAGAGACTGCATGAGCTACAAAAAATTTAGAAATTAAGGCTACGGTGTTCAAACATTGATTACCATAAAGTAGCTATAACTGGTGCTCCTACTCTATTTATCAAAAATCGTGTTAAACAGAAACAGGATAAAATAGAATCAAAATAAAGCCTTCGCGTAACATGCAAATGTTTTTTTTGTATGATTTCACTAGATATTTTTGATGAATACCTTACGTTAACCTTAGATATTAAATATCTTAGATATTGATTATACAACAAAATGTTTTGGATATACATCTGAAAATAACTTTGAATCTTATCTAAACACACCAATTCAATTTAGGTTCTATAAATTTCCTCTACAATTTATAGCAAGCAAAAGTTTTTCGGTTGTTTTCATCTCGCTGATATTTGGAAAAAGTTTGCTCGATATAAGAATCCCGCGGAAAACGGGAAATTAAATCTCACCCTAGAGGAGACAACTTCGGCCCCTTGCAGTACGCCTTCCGCCACGGTGGAGCAGAGATCGGAGTATATTTCTTCCAGTTCCTGAAACAGAATTACGCTACAGTAAATTTTCGAGAATTATCTATTTCTGCGTTTATAAAGTCCGTATATTCTAGTAAAATACACGTCTCTCTTAGAGTGTAAATAGCATAAAAAGGGGAGGAAATTTATTTATCGTCTAAGCTTTTCCTTCTTTTAATAATTTCATCCATATATCTTTTAGATTTATGTAAAGGTAGGGAAAAATGTAAAATTTTAAGAATCAGATTCGGCAAATACACGCGCCTACTCTTTATACAAGTTTTCTTCAGCTCAATTTTAGATACCAGATGATATTTTATTTTAGAAAGAACATTCGATTCGTTTTCGAAAATATCGAATACATAGTCATTTAATGTTATCGACCGTTTTCCATTCGATTAACCAATTCTTACTTTATAATATGTGTCAGCTACGTTTGCAGGAACCTGGTCATATAGGAAAAAGGTGAATGAATGAACTAATGAACTAATAACAGATTTATTTCAGAAGATTCAAATCATTCATGGAAAAATAAACTAGCAGCTATTAACTTTTTATTGATATTGAAATAATAACAGGTTTAATTCGTATTCCAAATTCCTTTTATTTAAGATATTTATTGCAACATGTTTCGGCTACATGCCATCTTCAGGCAATAAAACGTCAAGTATGTTTTACATATAAGATTGATGTGTCAATATTTTTTGTGCATTAAGAGAAATTCTTACGAAATAAAAACTTTGAATCTGATTAACACTACATTAAAAGACATAACGTTAATAAACTAAGAAAAAGACAAACACATTAAAACGCGTAATTTAAAAACTTTCAAACATATCACAAATTTAAAAACATATGGAAAACAACGAAACTAAGTGCGTCCTTGGCTAGCATTCAGGCCATTTTGGTTTTGTTGTTTTCCATATGTTTTTAAATTTGTGATATGTTTGAAAGTTTTTAAATTACGCGTTTTAATATGTTTGTCTTTTTCTTAGTTTATTAATGTTATGTCTTTTAATGTAGTGTTAATCAGATTCAAAGTTTTTATTTCGTAAGAATTTCTCTTAATGCACAAAAAATATTGACACATCAATCTTGTATGTAAAACATACTTGACGTTTTATTGCCTGAAGATGGCATGTAGCCGAAACATGTTGCAATAAATATCTTAAATAAAAGGAATTTGCAATACGAATTAAACCTGTTATTATTTCAATATCAATACACATACACCAATTCCCTGGGACATTACAGATCAGTATTAACTTTTTGGTGCACCGCTTACTTAATTTTCCTTTAACTGCAGAACGATATAATAAAGAACTTCAAGAAATTATTAAACTCGCGGCATTTAACGGATTCTCAGAAGACGAATGTAATATCATTAGAAAACATAAAAACAAAGTAAGAATTAAAAATGTGAGTACTTTAGAAACTAGTGACAGGAAGAATAAGAAACACGTGAAATTACCATTTTATCCAAGTTACACGAAAGGTCTACAAAATATTTTCTCTAAATTCAACCTTGAGATAGCAACTACTTACTCCAAATAATAGTCTTAAAAATATTTTAGGTAACCCTAAAGATCAAGTAGATAATTTGGACAAATCAGGTATTTATAAAATATCTTGTAAAGATTGTGATCATGTATATATTGGGCAAACTAAAAGGTCAATTAAAACGCGTTGCAAGGAGGATTTGACTCATCTTAAATTTAGAAGGTTTGACAAATCTAGTGTAGCCCTACATATGCTTGGGAAAATCATAAAATTGACAATGTAAAGTTAGTTAAGAACGTAAACAACTACATATGTGCAATTAAATTGTTATGAGGGTATGGAAATACATAAAAACAAACATATTTTAATGAATTCAGCTTTAGAACTCTTAAATTCTAGTCTTTATAGTTTATTAAATAAAAGTAGTAGATCAGATGGAGTTAGGATTAGTGACTAGTTAAGCATGACGGCAGTCAGCCATGACCGTGATCATTGTACCTTGACCTTTTTTAGATATAAATTAGGGTAGTTTCAGTATAGTTATTTAGTTCACTGTTTATGCTGATTATGATAGCTTTGCTATTGAAACGTACGTCCAGTTTAGTGCAGTTTGTGGTGAAGGGTCTAGGAGAAGTTGGCAGTTTTATTATGAAGTTACGATCTAATACTTTCTAGCAAATTTAGCCCCTGGCTGGACCCTTTTGATTGTCCAGCAGTAACCTGCCAACATATTTGTATTCCATTTGCCCCGATAACGTTTTTCCATCTTGGAAATGTCCTGATAGAATATTTCTCTGTGTTCATCGCTCGCAGCCCCCAAATTCCGAAGAAAAAATCCAGGTGTGAGTCTAAACAATTTGAGTGACATGTTGCAACCCAATGCTTGATAAGCCAGCAATAGCTCACTATCCAACTCTTCGTAGGTCTCACTCTTATGGTGACCCAAAAAAATTGCAACAACATTCTTAAAAGACTTTCATGCAGGTTTTTCTAAATCGTTCAATTTTTCTCGAATACCGGATCTTGTATTAACTCCCTGATTTGAGATCCTACGAAAATACCCTCTTCTATCTTTGAATAACTCCAGAGAACGGTGAGCACCCTTTTGGCATTTTGGAAAAGCAACGCATGGGACAGTTAATCAATATCGTATCGGATAACCAAGAGGAAGAAGAACATTAGCATCCCATCAGATAGTTTTAAAATTAGCTTGTAATTGCTTGGAAGAATCCTGGCCAAATACAACAAAGTTACTTTGGCGGAGGAGCCGGATCAGAGCACAGCAGGCAACAAACTTGCAAACAAGCTTGCAAGAAATGATTCTGAATTAATATTCACTGAACCTGAACCGATTCTGGGAATATTTGGACCATGTGGTGCAATAGCTGAGTGGATTGTAGAAAAACACTAGGATCATTGGAACAGCGTCGAAGGACAGATAAAAACGGATAATGTGGCAATCATTTTGGGAAGTAGTTACTGATGTGCTGGCTATCAACCGAGTACAGCTTATAAACGGTAACGAGTCAGCTGGCAGGACATAGCTGCCTAAGGAAGTACTCACACAGCGAAAGCATCTTTAGAGATGAATTTGTATGTAGACTATGCACCAACCTGGGGGTTGGGAGCCACCCCCCTCCCACCTCGCTCGAGCTGTCGTGTCGTGGCTAACAACTTACACAAGGTTCTACAACGATGCCAGTTGTTGCTTTCGGCTACCGAAAGCCCAACTGTTAAGCCAGGTCCCGAAGGAGATGGGGGTCTTGACTTAACTGCACGGACCTAGAGGAGACAATCTCAATAAAAACATAAATCCTAAGGTGGCGGACTAGGCTGATGGGATGCGTGGCTGGATAGAAGACCAGACTAGTCCAAACTTGGGGCACCTGGCACACCCCATTGTATTTAGCCCTACCTCTGCATGCGGGGCTCTGTGGAAGTGGACCTTTTCTTCTCTAGCTACTCGTGGGATCAACCATGGAGGAAGGATGTTTATTAGCGGGACGACACCGCTAAGAAACAGGAATTGGGGCATAAGAAGTCTTCCACTTCCAAAGTGAGAGTACCTCACAAGGAAGGAACAAAGGAAGAAGCAAAACGACTGAAGCAGATTGGGGAACAGGATGGCATCCATCCTCTCTGAAATTGCGTACCACTGTGCAACTCAAGGGCGTTGCAGCTGGGAGCACGTGAAATCGAAAAGAGAGAATTACCTAACCTGGGTCTTTCTGATATCTTACACTTTCTGAAAGGAATAGGATTGGAAGGAAGAGACAGCGCAATCACGGCAGAGACTACCATTGCTGGGGGCAGTCAAGCCG
Source organism: Protaetia brevitarsis (assembly GCA_004143645.1). Lineage (NCBI taxonomy): Eukaryota > Metazoa > Arthropoda > Insecta > Coleoptera > Scarabaeidae > Protaetia > Protaetia brevitarsis. The sequence goes on along the minus strand of RXPK01000050.1, from coordinate 2,824,776 downwards.
ATGGCCATACATGCTACTATACTTAGCAAAAGGAACCAATCAATCAATCAATCAAACGTAATTTGCAATTACTCCTAGAGACGACGTCGCACTTGTCAATAAGATAATCTTTATTTTATTTTGAGTATTGTCTTGAAGAAATTGTGAATGTTATATGTAATAAATGTAAATTTATTTTTCTTTGCTAAAGTTCGACTATTTGTTCCCATTTCTGTTGAAAAGTTTTGAACAAGTATAATTTAAATTCGAGTATATATTCTCGGGTTTTATTCAGCTCTGTTCTGCATATTGAAGTAATAATTTTGTAGATTCTATTTATATTTCTCTGTTTCATGCTGAATTAGTTCGTTAGCATTTCGTCTAGACCTGGTGTTTTCTATTGTTTCATTCGCTCGATCCTTCTACAAATTCCGTCATTGTTTTCAGTTTTGTTTGCTTTATAATAAGTCAGTGAAATGTCCCTTTTTTCCTAGGGCTTCATTGTTCTGTTTTTTTTTTTTTTAATATATTTATACATAATTTTGGTACTTTCGCGTTGTGAAAACAATTAAATTAAATGCCTTTAAAATTATAATTAACTCATATGAACAACTCCGTCTAATAGCGCTTGTTTCGTATCACTCAATTCATTTATACATCCTCCTGATCTATAGAGATAGGCCCTTAATATATCCCCATCATCCATTAGTTAGCAAACAGCACTGTAAGTAGATAACGTACTGTAGAGCGATCCCAATTTACCCGAAATTTGTGCCATACTAATGAGCGATATTGACGATGATCGAGGCTCTGACAGTTAGTGAAGCGCGTTTCACGAGCTGACACTGCGATCGGCAAAGAAGGGTGCATGCAAATAACACTTCATGAATTGACAATAGGTCTCCGTTACCGACAGAGATCTTTGATCTGTGATTGATGTGTTGTCTATGTAATTTGTCTGGACTGTTGAAAAAATCTCGTGACCTTCGGTACCCTGGAATTTCGTATTTGTGTGTCCAACAGCATCGGTTTTATTCCTGCCCTTTTATAGACGTTTTGCAGCTATTTAATTATTCCCTGTGACGATTTTTTTTTGTGGAATTTAAAGGCATTCCTTGATTTTGTTAATTACAAAAGTGTATATCTGTTTAGCTTTAGATATTCAGCTTGCGTAGGATATAGATAAAATAAGTAATAAAACATTGCCTTGTTGCCGTGGGTCAATAAACACGTAAACATTGTCTGTAGCACAAGAGTTAGATTAGATTAGGTTAGGACTGAGGTGGGTTATGGACCTGTTTCACCGCGGCCTTTTCAGATCTATTGTGATCCCCTTTTTTCCTAGAAAACGCTTTGTAATTTTGCTCTCTTAATTAGGCCTATTATCTTTGAGAGAGACTTCTTTGTGTAGCTGCTAGCTGTGAGATTCTTTACGCCCATTACTAGAAACTTTGTCCTCGCCAGATCTTCACAATGGCACAGCACATGAGCTGGTGTTTCTTCCTCTTCTTGGAAGAATCTGAAGGTTGCGTCATCTACCAGGTCTATGTTGTACACATGCCGATTTAGTCTACAATGACCAGTCAGCAGACCTATTATCATTTTGAAAGTCTTCCTATCTTTATTCCGTAGATCCATAGTAAATTCAGGCTTCTGTTCCTTTTGGAATTCTTTTGCTTGCCTCTGTTCCGGTGATTTTTCTCACCACTCTCTGGAGTGATTATGTATCCATTTATTGATGAATTTTTTAATTTGACGTTTGGTAGTGTCGAAAGAAGGGCTAACTCCAACGAATGACTTTGATGGACCTCACTTGGCCAGTTCGTCCTCCATCTCATTTCCTCTCACGCTCGAGTGTCTAGGAACCCATGCCAAAGTTAGTTCTCTTTGGGTGCGCACCTCATTTAGGGCGCTTACGCAGTCTCAAATTAATTTAGAGTGAACATTTACGAAACTAATCGCTTTAAGTGTGAATTGAAGCAAAAGAGTTACTTGGTAAGATGTAAAGATATACCTAAGACATAGCATATCGAAAAAAATATTAAAAGTAAAGGCTAGGCCTCTATTGATTATGATAGGCGTTGAAGTACAGCTACTCAGTGGCAGGTGTGAAGGGTTTGTCAACAAATAAAAATAATAATAAAATGCGAAAAGTGCGCATTAAGTGAAGAATATTTTTTGTTGAAATACTACAAAAAAGTGTACTACTGGTATTTCACATGTGAAGCGATACCGAAAGCTAAATCTAAAGAGCGGATTTTATCTGCTCTGCATCCTAAGCTACATTTTCTTGTTCCAGCGCTTGATTAAAATGATTCGTAACCAATAGAAACCTGGATTTCCTTCGCTTTATATATTACCCATGTGATGCGACTTTTTAAAAACTTTATATTCGCTGTTTTTTGTGAAATATTAAAATTTTAAAGATAGAGAGATCTGCCATGGACTTAATATAATATAAGGTTCCCAAGCAATGATCGATATGAAACTGTAGCTACAATATCTATCATAGTTCGAATAATCTTATCTGTATTATAAATAATTTCGTTGCCATGGTAGGGTTTCAGGTATTTTCAATTACACCATAGCCTGGATTCACCAGAATCCAAAGTAACATTACCACGGAGCAATCAAATAGCATACAATGACGAGCTGAGCCTGTGCTGAATAGGCTTGCAGTGTTGCTCAAATGTCAACTGTCAATTAATGGACAATTTCAAAAAATTCACGACGTTGTTCCTAAATATGCTTTCGTTGCTAAAACGTTCATATTGGCGTGAATCGTTGGAATAAATTGCTGTAAACCTGTCTGTTTATTGCTACACGGTTCAGTATGGTATTCTATGCCAGAACGCCATTCTATAATTTTATATGCGACACTACTAAACAATGCTACAACTTCAAACACTGAATCATGACACGACACAACACATATTGTTTGTTTAGTTCGCCGGCGAATCGCCACGGGTGATTTCAAACAACAACAATTTGTGATCATAGTCCAAAATCACTCCTATATTCCTTACTTCAGTGCCCATGTTTGTAATGCTTGAGGATAATAAATCAGTCTTATTACTCGAATATTAACCAAATGTTCAATTTTCATAGAAAGAAACGATGGCATCGGAATCAATCTATTGATTTTCACCTCGCATGGATCGTCTTTTATAAACACTGGAATTATTTTAGAAATTTTTAAATCATATGGAAGAAATAACGTGTCCTAAATAAATAATGGATAACCGTTACGATCGAACGACTGTCGCAAGTGAGCGGCTATCCATTGCGAAGCTAATGGCTATAAGCATAGTTCCTACTACTTGTCATGAAATATTTAGAGTTATTCACAGTTTAACTTATAAAAAAATCTACTGGTCTTGACGAGGTACCTATAACATTAACTATAGAATGTAGTAATGAATTATCTGCATTTCTTGCGTGTTCTATCAATGAATCTGTGATGTAAGGTAAATTTCCAACTGCTCTCAAATCAGCGGCGGTCCCTCTATTACATAAAAAAGGTGATCCCACAAATATTGAAAATTATCGCCCAATTTCAGTTCTAAGTGTACTTTCTAAAATTTTGGAAAAAATAATCTCATAGAATATATTCTTACCTTGAAAACATCACTTAATTTCTGATAGTAAGTATGGTTATAGGCCTGGACATTCTACAGAAACTGCTATAGGTTACTGCATTCAATATATTTATGACAACATGGATATCGGTAGATTTGTAGTTTATATTTTATTTAATCTAACAAGAGCTTTTGACACAGTTAGATGCTCATATGTGTCCGAAAAATTGAACAAATTAGGTATTAGTGGTATTTTAAATCAATGGGTAGTCTCTTTTTTGAGCGATAGGAAGATAATTGTAAAACATAACAATGTAAAGTCTGAACCATATCCTGTCAATGTAGGTACACCGCAAGGTAATGTAATGGGACCTTTGATTTTTTTGTTATTTATTAATGATCTCCCACATTGTATCTCTGAAGGGAATTTTTTTTTGTATGTCGACGATGCTTTGTCGTAAGTAGTGTCGTAAGTAGTGACGACAAGTTTGATATTTTGAAAAAAAATTGATACAGTTCTGAGTGAATTTGAGAGATGTTGTTCTGCTAATAAATTAATGAAAAATCATGGAAAAACGGTCTTTGTTGCATTTTTTAATAAATATAGATGTTCCTCTCAGTTTAATTTTTCATTTAATGACAAAAAAATAATATTCTCGTCAACTTGCAAATTTTTAGGTATTATTTTGGATAGTAATTTAGTGTGGAACGATAAAATAGGGAGCATATGTGTTAGGCTTCATAAAGCCTATTATTTCATTAGTTCACTCAAATTTGTCTTGGATATTAAGTCATTAATTGATATTTATTACGCATTTGTGCGTTTCAATTCATTGACTTATGGAATTATTGTTTTGGGGTCAGGCGGGTACAATAAGTCGTGTGTTTGTAATGCAAAAGCGAATCTTACGACTGCTGTTTGATTTACCTTCTAATAGTTCGTGCAGAACAACTTTTAAAACACATGGCATTTTGATCGTAACTTCCATCTATATCTATAAACTTTTGATTCACTTGCATATCAATATTGGAAAGTTGTCGACTTTTGCTAGCGTCCATGGGCACTGCACCCGACATAGGAATAATATTATTTTAAACATATGTTGCTACTCTTTCTATAGAGAATCGCCAATGTTTGCAGGTACATATCTATACAAGTTAAAACCTGATATCAGACACACTTTAAATGAATTTAAATGAAAATTAAAATTTATATTAATTGAGGGACACTTTTATGATCAGAATAAATTTGAAACTTATTTGAATAACATCTAGATATTGAGATGTATTTGTGGGAATCCGCTTCGCTTGCGCCTTTTGCATCGCCGTATCATTTTTACTTGACTGTTTGTTAAATTTGTTATAATGTGTGTTGTTTTTTTTTATCATATTTACTTTATTATTATTGTTATTATTATTAAGTATACATTAAATATTATTAATGACGCCTATGTCACATGCTGGTGATTTTTCGGCGAATAAAGTATCTATCTAACGGGAGTGTCTTACGCAAAGGTGCAAAAAAATCGTTCAAAATGGTGTGTTAGTTTGTTTAAACATAAATGACAATTGACAAAGGGTCATTTGAAGAGAATTTAGTTAGTTTTCTTTGCTCATGCAACCCTCATTTTCTTTATTTGATTTATACTGAATTAATTTTAATTTTTAAAGTACTTTTTTAGGTAGCATTTATTTATATATAATCATTCTTATTTTTACTTGAGATATGTATGTTTTCCTGTACTTGGGTCTATCACCTGTTGGATAGATTGTACAATACAAGATACAAAATATATACAAGACGAGTAGTTTTAGACTGTAAGGTATAATTAGGAGTGCACCAATCATAGTATTTAAGTTAAGTTTAATGTAAAACATATATGTACTTTTAAAATGTGAGTTTAAAATCGAACATAGATGTTTCTATAACATATAATAATCTTTGTGCACACGTCCCTGTAAGTTTGAGTGCAAGTGAATAAATCAAATAGTTATATCTATGGACAGACTATAAAATATATTGTGTATAATGTGAACGTGAGTATGGAATATAAAATCTTTTCGTTGTTTTCCATTTACCCTACATAATTATCATTTGCTTTGTGAAAATATAATAAACACTTAAACAAGAACGCGGCACTGAATTCTTTACATGTTTAGAGAGAATTAGAACGGATACAGGTTAAATTCAATATCTTGTGGTGCCTGTCTTTTATCTTCGTCGGCGTTTACTTCAGCTAACAAAGTCATAATCTGCGCACATTTCTGAGTTCTAATTTAGTCTTTGAATTGAGCTCTTAGTGAAATTTTAATATCTTCCTTCAAGGTAACTGAAGCGGGGACAATATAGCTCGCACAATTAAAACAACTCACCTGTAACAATTGGGGCAAGGTTTCTTTACCGTATTCTTCCAACATTCCGTTCGTCGCGTGCAGTTGTTGAATGTAGGTATTATGGCTGTTGAAATAGGCGCTTAGACTGTCCGTTGTCGGAGTCGTTAGATACGAAAGGTATGCGTTCTTGTAATCTTGTCTGCACTGAAATGAACGATGAACATTAGTCGTCGCTAGCCTAGATGAAAATTTAATTAAGTCCTAAAGGTGGATGTACGCTTTATGGAAAGATGTTTGAAATACGTTTAAATGCATGAAAAATTATGGAAATAAAGTAGATGGGGTTGAATGATTTTCACAGAAGAATATATTCAATTTGTAAGTTAGTATAGTTCATTTACGTTCATTATTTTCGAATAAAATCTAAGGCATTGTCAAACAGTGAGAGGGTTTTAGATTTAACTTATGACACAATTACATATATTTGTAATAAAATAAGTATTCATATTCTTAAATTCCGTTTTATTAAATTCCAATTAAAGCCAATGCTCGCCATATGATATATTTTTACTAGTACTAGAGCTAGGAAATCTTATATTGAATTATGTATGTTTGTAACAAAGTAAACTTTTACAAAGCAGAGACGTTGGTAGTGGTGAAAATTTCCAGGTAACTGCAGCGACGGATGATTCCGACTTTGTTCTTATTGCTGTATTGTCGGTTCAACTTTTTTCTATTTAAATGAAACACATCTGTATTTTTGCAGAATATAGCCTACAGATATTGCTTTTCCTAATTCGCTCATACTGATTAAAGAAATATTATTTGTACACTCAGAAATTGAGTTAACCAAAATTTGGTTAATATAACAATGGTGTTTGGTTGTATATGGCGAACCAAATTTTTTGTTGTAGCAACAAAAAAAAAAATGTTAGGTATTTGTTGTTAGTACAATAAATTTATATTAAATAATTGTTGAAATAATTTAGTTATGGTAACCAAAATGTAAGTCAAGTTAACCAAATTCTCTTAGTTAGTTCAAATATATATTGCGCTTCAATTTATCAAATTTAATTGAACGAACTATAAACTTTAATCTTGTTTTAACAACGTACTAGTATAACGTTATTTTAGGAATATTTGAAAATCTTAAATTTTAATTCAATTTGAGTTTCGTCCAAAATCTGTCTCTTATCTTGAAGTATTTTGTGGCTTATCGAGGTTAGTGTCATTTACACAGCAATGATCCTCTCCATCTTTAAATCGCACTGCTAATATCTTAAGTAATGGCTTAGAATAACGACTTCAAGAAACTTTAGTCCGTAAAAGTCTTGGAGGAAACCTTATTCATTTTCCGCTACTTTAATTCGTCGTTTGCTGGTGAATTCTCAGCAAAGCCAGAGCATTCACAGACGTAACCGGAACGGGGCGAATATCCGGAGCGCATCTTTCTTCTCTCTCGCGGAGGAAGGGAATTAATTTCGTCCTTATGGGATCCGGACGATGAAAATTTAAGGCATGCTAAACGCCTATTTAAGGGGAAATTAAAATCCGATTATGCTGCTGTCGACAATCACTTAATAAAATCGCTCTGCGACGGTAATAAATGCCGTTATTGGATTTCGCACTAGAAATCATGAAGAGATAAAACAGTTGTCGCTGAGGGTTAGAATGATCTCCTCCATTAACGTAAGTAATTTTGCTACCACCAAGAGTACAGGGTGGAGCAATGCAATCAGACCGTTTTCAAATGAGTAGTGCATTCGAATGCAAGGTCGCTGACCTGCTCAGTATGTAGCTGAGAACTAGAGGTTTTAGTTGACATTGTTACTTGGTTCATGGGTACATGGTGAATGTACCTTTCGCGGACATTTCAACATTCCAATACGAAGCGTGGTTCCATGTAACAAGATAATATTAGTAAGGGTGAACACACAACTGGTTCTTTGGACTCAAATCGTAAAGGTTGTTTTCCTTCGGTTCCCCCACCAGAAAATATGCTCAGTTAAACCCTGTGTGAGAAGCTCTTGGAATGTCTTGCCGAAGTCTTCCCCCCTTCTACCCCTATAAAACTACTCCCAGTAGATCATCAACAAAGGATCTGGCTTCGTGAGCGTATATTGGAGACTTTGAAAGATGAAAAAGTAATGCTTATAACAGACGAGGCTCACCTTCACTTACATGGTTACGTAAACAGGCGAAAATTTCCCTTTTCGGGTTGTCGAAAAAACTGCACCAAAGACCTCTAGACAAGGCAACAGTTTGATGTGGACTTTTCGAGGCGGAAATAATTATACCGTCTCTTTCAGAGAATGGAACTGAAGAAGATGATTGCGGAAGTTTTGAGAGTTTTATTGACTTGATTGAGGATTTTTTGATACCATAACTAGAAGACCCTGAATGTAACATAGAAGCAATATAGTTCCAATAGAACTGAGCAACCACACCTACAAGAAGAACATCATGGACATACGAGTTTTCTTTTCCAGACACGTGATATCGCGTAACGGAGACCTTTCTTGCTTCGTTTGGCTTGAGTCTTGAGTTTCTGGCCGATTTCTTTATTGGACTCCCTCAAGGCGGCGATTTACAGGGTTAAATCCGCAACCACTGAGTAATTCTCCCCCGTTTACTTTACCCAAATTAGAGAAAGTTCTGCGAGGAAATTGATTCAACACCTACTGCTTCGCGACTCCACAAGGTAATGGTGAAGGGTAGAATCGATTCAGGAATGGCACTAAGAAAGCCAGATGGAAGCTGCACTGAAAGTGAAGAAGAAAGAGCTCTCCTCCTTCTAGAGACTCACTTCCCCGAAAGCAAAGTGGGAACCTCGGAAAATCCTTCCGAGATATATAGAAGACCAAATAAAGAAGCTACTACAATGGCCAGACACATATGTAGCAGCGAACGGTTAAAATGGGCCATGAATACCTTTCAGCCCTTCAAAATACCGGGGAGTAGGCTTCCTCACATGATTCGGATAAGCCGAAGTAGTCTGGAGTTGGGGTACATTCCAGAAGCTTGGCGACGGACTAAAGTCACCTTCATACCAAAAGCAGGGAAAAAGGACATTACGTACCCTAAATCCCACAGACCTATCAGCCTTACATCATTCTTTTTGAAAACGGTGGAAAAGGCTGTAGATAACTATGTCAGAACAGACATCTTGGAGCGGGTGCCACTGCACTCCTGTCAGCACGCCTATCAAAGAGGCAAATCCACTGAGACTGCATTAGTGGAATTGACGGACCAAATCCAAGATGCCCTGACGAATAAAGAAACCGTAGTGTGCGTCTTTCTAGACATAGAGGGCGCTTTTGACAACACTATACACGAGTCTGTCAAAATAGGATTAATTAATAGGGGGGGTAGACGGCGTGACTTCTAGATGGATGTTGCAGCTACTGTCTACCAGGTCGGTGGAGGCGGAGGTGGGACATAAGACCATCTCGGTTAGTACGACCAGAGGATGCCCACAGGGGGAGTTACATCCCCACTTATGTGGAGCCTAATAGTAGACGAACTCTTATGCGGACTGACGGATCTAGGCATACCTTGTCAAGGGTATGCTGATGATATTGTCATATACGCAAGAGGTAAATTTGAGAATACCCTCTGTGACATAGTTCAAAGAGGAGTTATACATACAAATTAGAGAAGTAGTCGTCAGAATCTACAGATTGACCGAATGTGTATTCGTCAAATAAGCGACACTACATATTCACCGTTTCTCTAGTATTTTCAAAATCAATGAAGTCTTCAAACGTGATAAAGTTAAAGAATCCTATGAAAAATTGTTGTAAGAAGGTCTTGGAAGAAACCACAAAACCCTCTGTTAAAATTGATTGAACCACAGTGGGGAACTTGTATTCAATCTCACATATATTTTACTCATTAAATTGTACCAACTATTCCAATATGCTGGTGCACTGTATTAACACGTAGAGGTGTCTGACTGGTTTCTCCATGGATTCATGTTTAGCACGCCAAGAATTGCCTGTCCTTTTGCAGCCATTCATTAGCCTCACATTCAGACAGGATGTGGTAAGCGGTCTCTGTCATCCTGTTGCATGATATGCAGTTGGTGTCTTTAGTGTTGATCTCAATAGTAGGTGTCCTTTTAGTATTAAGATACCTGCTGTAGTGCAATAATGGCTGTTGCGGATTCCAGCCCATGTAGCGTTCCTCCATGTAACTGTGCCACACTTGTATGTTATTTGTTGTTTTTTAATTGCCAGTTTGTGTTCTTGTTATTTACTATTATCTTTTATATATACATGCCTTGACACATAATATGTTCTATATATTGACATATTATATTCTATATTTTTGAATATCACATTGCCCTGACGAAACTTACACACTACTTGTAGTCATTAGGTAATAAATTTTAATTTTTTTAATTTTTAGATTTTCCTAGTGGGAGGGTGATCATTGTTTCCCTCACCTTATTGTAGATATCAGCTCCAGACTCATTTTTGATTTTTAATCCGTCTGTAAGTTAGATCAATTCCCCGAATCCGTCTTTGTAGTTGTATTGATTCCAGTTCTTTCGATTCGAGATTTTCGAACTTTCAAATGTCGAAATCATGTTATGGTCGGGTTTGATTTCCAAAAGGTTGTCTTGTACACAATTGACAATACTGTTGAGTCCCAATCCTGCATATATGACGGTTCGTAGTTCTTGCAATCTTAGATGACACGTCTTTGCCTCCCCTGTTGATATCAACTGGAGAGTAGAGTGGTTTAGCAGGCCTTCAATTGTTGCTGCAGTCTTTATTGTGTCTCTTATTCCTAAATATGTAGGCTTATTGATCTTGCTAAGTTCAGTTACACTAGTTTGTTGCTGTGTATATCACGCCAGAGATGCATAAGTGATTATAGGTGTGATCACTGTGAATTATATTCAGCACATCATAACCCACATGCTTTTCCATGGACTGTCCAAGTCGGTATAAGTGTTGTCTGCGCCTTGGTTTTAATTCCCTGAAGGTATTCCAGGTACACTTGCAGTCAAAGATGACGCAAAGATATTCTACTTCCTCTGGCCATACTGTACTGGTCTTGATGTAGTGTTCAATCTGGTAATACGTCATCCCAGCAGCGTCTCCAGCAAAAATGATATAAGATTTATCGATCTCTAAGGCTCTTTTCCATTTTGCGAAGTTTTGGAATAAAAGTGATTCCGATCAACTTTCAGGCCATTGATATGTTCTTACAGGCGCCGGCGCCGTTGATTTGCATACTGAGCTTTTGCAACATAAGTACCGGAACCTTTTGTAGCATTGCTGAATGAAAGCTATTTAATCCTGATGACTTATATGGTTTGAACGAGTTGATCTCTATTATACCTTTTTCACATTCACCATTTTTTTTTGCTACCTGCCAATATTGCCAGAATGATTGCCTCGTAGGTTTTAGTTCTTATTGGAAACTTGTAGTGATGAATAGCTAATTCTAGATCCCGGAAAGTGAATTCAAAAGAGGGTTCACTTTAGGGGATGTTGAAAAATACTTGACACTAGCATCGATCGATTCTGATAAGGGTAGAATGGCAGAAATGTGTGTTTTTGTTCACAACCAAGGTCCAAGTTCAGCAGACCAATCTGGCGATAAATAGTTTTAGAGAATAAGAAATTTCATCTACAATAAATGCTCAGGATGACCACCATCATTTTGTAAACATAAATTGATTCTTCTTTGCATATTAAGACACGTTATTTAAAGTTTCATTCGTCACTGCAGTGATGACGTTTCTCAGCTATTGACAGTGTAGAGAGGCTTTCGGAACACTACATTTCTTAAATGGTCCAACAAGAAAAAATCTAATGGTGTTAGGTCGGGGAAAGGTGCTAGTCAACGTCCTTTATTCATTAATGGATTTCCAAAATATTCTTCAAGATACAGGGCTGTTGAGATTATGACCAAGATGCATCTTATGCATGTGTAGGACTTTAAAAATGCTCCATTACAATGAATTAATTATCTATTATTATCTTGTTCATCCGTGAATGCTATTTTCACTAGGCCAATATAGAGCATTCCATTTAATAGTCTTTAACAAGACAGTTACTGTGTAATGAATGCTGTAATTAAGAAAATTTACTAAAAAATTGCGGGAAACGCGTTCAAACAAGTTAAATGTGAGATAGCACAATGTAAATAATAAGCAGGACAGTAAATAGTAAAACAAGAAAATCTTTCAGTATAAGTTGATGTTCCATTGGTTTTCATGTTCTCGAAGGGAAACGTACTGCTGCGGTTTGGACAACCCATTTATCGTTGAGTGTGTTTTAAGTTGCGTATTATGATTTGTTTACTTTGTTTAAACCGCTGATTTTCAATTTACCGAGAATTTTCACAATTTTGTTTTGTATAATTTTATTTTAAGAGTTTATTGTATGTTTTTAATTATGTTGGGTTAAGATTTTTTTAAAATAAATCCAGACATTCAAATGTCTATTGTTCGCTTGTGCTGATTTAATGCGTATTCTATTTAATATTGTCGTTGTAATGTAATACGTCTGCGTTGCACGATTTTGAGAGAGGGATTTTGTAAGAAAAACAATTGTAGGATTTTGTTAAGGACTTCCTTGTTCGACTATTGACGTGATTAGACGTGCTTCTTTAATATTTGTTGCCATTTTGTAATTCACTTTGATTTTGAAATTTAACTTTTCTATTTTAATTTAGTCAATCAAGGAATTTCTAATTGTAATAATTGTTAATATATTAAAGTGTGCACTTTATAGATATAAAATCAATTATTATTTTTTTGTTTAGGAACGTTTATTTTAGTTTTTCTCTCGTTTATTTTTAAAGACTTAATTTTTCAGTTAATCTATTTTGCTGCATCATTTTTATTTTTCTATCACCTCGTTTGGGTGAGTAGAAGCTTTGTTCTTTCATTTAGTTTTTTCATTTTTTGTAAATTTCTAGCTTTTGTCCATCTTAGATTTTAATTTGTGAAACCACGTGGATAGAAATTCAAAGGTTTTGTATTTTGAATAACCTTCCTATACAAATAAAATTTTTGCTTTGCATAGGAAATAGCATTCACTTATTTTAATTTTAGAGTCAAGTGCAGTTTTTATTTTAGACCAGAACCTTCAGTTCTGGGCTTTTTCTGCACCATTATAATTTAGCCCGTTAGTTAAAATAAATTGATTGTTTAAATAGCGTTACTGGGTTAAAAATTCTGTTCTTTTATTTTATTTTAAACCTTTACAAATTTTCGTGTGATTTTGAAAGTCTGATTTCATTCACTCACAATTTACTTCTTGTGGTTAAATTAAAGTTTTAATTCGCGAGGGTAATTCTGAGATTAATAGTTCTTTTGTGTTTAATTTAAAGATTTTTTTTCCGCTGAGCTAGCTAATGTTTTTTCTTTTTCATTTTTAAATTCAGTTTAGTATTCTTAGTTATTTCAATCATTACACAGCAGTACCTAAGTTTAATTGAATAATATAAATCCATTGGAGTAGAGGAACGAAATTTCAAATACATTTAATCGATAAAGCTTGGCAGAAATTTTCAGGAATGTTATGAAAATGTAATAGAATATGGTGGGATCGGAATATGAAGTTCGAACATTAAAGGGCGGAAGAAATTGAAAATCTGGAATACCTGATAAGAGTATCGCTGACCGTACTTTGAACGTAATCATGAACGTAAAATGAAGATATTACGACTGGATATCTATTTCTAACATCTCGAGATTATGAAGGTAATAAAAATAAATAGCTTTTGGTATCTAGTTTGATATCGTTTTTATGCATAAATGCGTGGCGAGATATGTATAATATAGGGTCGATGTCCCATATTCCGCTATAAAGGGTAGATTAGTCCACACGTAGGGAGACATAATGCCGAAAAAGGTAATTGTTTCTTAAATATTGATGTACACATTTACTTACCTTCGCTAGTTTCTCCTCTGTTTTCGCTATGATGGTGTCGTAACTTTCGCGGTGTGTGAAGACCTTCCTTGATTGTATTTTCCGGTAGAACGACTTCTCGAGGAGTGGCCTCGATACTTGCCTACCTAGAATGGAAGCGATCTCGGCCAGCGCTTGCGAATCTATCTCCACTTCCTGTAGTAACGTCTCCCACGTGTGAAATAACGAACTGGGACACGCCGGCCTGAAAATTAGATTATTGCCGGTGACATAAATGAATATTAAATTGCTCGTAATGTCGAGGAAGTCACTTTACGCTAATAACTCTTCTGGGGCGTAAAAAAGGTAACTTTTACCTTCTTGTGTAGTAGGGATTTACAAGCGCATATATCTAAGAAGTTGTGACTTCCATCTGGAGGTCGCACCGTCTCACAGTGGAACGAAACGCCGTTTTCCTAGCCAAAATTTAACAACATTTGAATTTATACTCATAAGTCTACGAAACCAGATATAATATATGATCTACACATCTAGTTTTCTCTTCATTTGAAGAAGTCAATCTATTAATATCGTTAATGTTGAATGATTAACATAGCCAGAATAGAATTGATTTGTTTAGGGCCAATTTCTTAACCAGAATTAATCCTCCTTTAAATTTAATTTTTTTAGTTAGCTTTAAACCGAATTTCATGATTATTTTGACAATTTAATGTACAGAAATTTAAGAGAAATGTGGAAATATTAGAAATTTTCCCATAATACAAGTGTTTTGTGTGAATATTATAGGAAAATTTCTGTTTCTTAGAAAAGAATTTCTAACGATGTAATATTAGAAAGAAAAATATTAAACTTAAAATTTCTTACAATTTGGAAAATTATAGTCATTAATATAATAATTTATTTTCAAGTAGTAAGGAAACAAAAATTAGATAATTTTTCTTGGTAAAAATTACTTTTTTGTATAATTTTCCGCATTCAATGGGGATAAACGTACACAATGTTTTACGTGAATCCTGTTTATTAGAAAAAAATCTTTAATATTATAATATTACTAAGAAAATTATTAATATGTCTCAGGAACAACTTAACTACTTCTTACAATTTGAAAAATTGCAGTTAAGAATAAAGCCTTTTATTCAAGTAAATTACCTTAACAGCAAAAACATATTTTTTGGATATATGATTTGATATAAGAATTTTAGTATTATCATAATTAAAATTGATGTTGAAAGTAATTACAAAAAGCGGTTATTTCTAGAAATGGTTCATATTAACAGTAATCAAAATTCTATTAATTTCAAAACAGACACAAATCAACTCAACCATATTTACTGCAACATTTTAAAAAATACATAGTAAACATTACCTTGTTTACAAAAATGTTTTTTGACTTTTAAAAATTCTAAATTTAAAATACGTTTATTTGGTTTATTATATTTGAACTTTGTAAGTATTATTTTAAATATTTTATTACTATTGGTTCATATTCTTTGTAATATTGTAGATGTCCTCCTGAGGAGTCATAAATATATGACGAAATATTTGGGCTATTTAGCAGTTTTATTTTAAAGACCGTATTACCCATATAACTTAGTTTATTCTTCAACGAAGTTCCGGTCGGTACTCCTTTTCAAATATTATTCCAGATGTAGTAGATTTACATCGAAATTGTATTACAAAACTGTAAATCATCACGTCATGGTGTTCTAAACATATAATAGCAAAGTTTTCTGGCCTGTAGTAGCAAGTACATATGTTAAACATATTCTACCATCTCACCAATGTGAGAGGTAACGGGTAATTGACGTGCAGTGGTTTTGGGTAAGCACTAGAAATTTTCATATTTTGTTTGTCTTTTATGCATTAAATTATAATTAAATACACTCTACCAGGGCATTTTCATTTCATTCAGAAATACATACTGACCTTTTCTTTGTAATTTTACTTTTAAACAATTTAACCTTCTATGGAAATTATTGCTACTACTGATGAGCATTCCAGACTACACGAAAAAATCTTGGAAAAGTTACTCACATTTCGAAATTTTACTATGAATATTCCATGAAAAAACCTACATGAAAAAACCTTCGAAAAATTACTTATAGTTAGAAATATTACCTCTATAAGTAAAATACCTGTACGTTAATTTACGAATTTTAACAATTTTTTTTTTAGTGGGTGTCAAACTCATTGATCACTTTGTTTTTGAGACTTCTGTTAATTTTTTTGGGAAAACAAGATAAAAGACCATCACTTAGCAATCGTCAAATCACTTTAGAAAACGTTAATTAATTTACATACAGGCTGATTCACGAAAACCATCCTTAAATGTTCTTAAATTTTCAATGATATCTCGATTTTGACACTTCGTGCTTAAGCATCGTTAGCTATGATGTATTTAGAAAAAAATAACTCGTCTATGTCGTGCTTCCGGCATCGCAAGTCGTGGTCAACTTTGGTATTATAAATAGAAACCTATATCTTTTAGTACATTTTCAAGTTCTACAAAATATTTTAAATCCAATTTTATGAAACATCTTCTTACCTATCGGTTACCGTGTTAGAGTTATTTTGGTTTTTGTTAAACAATAAGCAATATCAATCTATACTCAAGCGGTGTCAACTTATCTTGCTCTGTGATGTCGTGCTTATTACATTAACAAACATGGAAGACCATTTTGTTAATTATGAAAACGGAGATACTTTAAATGCATTTTTGTATTCTCGGAGAATATAGTAAAATTATAAGCAAAATTTGCCGAGTGTTTAATCAGCGATATCTTTACTTGCCGCCTATTAGTAGATCAAATTTTCGAAAAATTCAAAAAACTTTTTACTGACTGGACAATGGAAGCATAATAAACAAATGTCAAAATCTATAACAAAGGCTAAGAACTACGAGATAATTCAGCTTACTTTCGCAGCCACCCTCAAAGTTGCATATATGCCGCTACTGAGGAAATAGGCATGTCATATTCATCAATAGAGCACATTCTGCCAATACATAAAATGCACGCATATGCATTCAACATTGCCCAAAGGTTTAATGCTAGCTTTGAGGCCCGCCATCTCGCTTTTTGCAAACCAATATTAATTAATATGGCTCCAGAGAGCTCCAGTGTTTATACAAAAAATTATTTGGACGGCTGAAGATTTTTTTTCAATCACTGAATGTGCCTAACTGCTTGTTCCAGAGTTGTGTACAAATAGTTAGTACCTAAATATGAACGCTTCAAAGGCCATTCATAAAAATATCTGTAATTTCTAAAATATATGTAGCTGAACATGAAGTACCGTAACATTTATAGAATTCTAGCACAAAATATGAATAAAAAGTGTAATATTTCCTTTATAATAAACAAAATTGTACAGTAGGCGCCAGTGTGACAAATAAAGGACATGATTTTGCGATGAAATTTAAAATCCTTCTTTCGGTTTGCCTAACACATATCTTGGAATTAATGAGCCTTGGAAATTAAAATACATTCAGTTTGTCGTATATAAGACGATAAATAGTAAAATTAATTAAATATTTTCAGAAAGGTAGCTTTTTGGCTAGAAAAACACCATTTCGTTCCACTGCGCACCTACATACCTCCTATTAATTAATGTTTTTTTTTTTTGACAATCTCGTATGGAGTTATCAAAGACGCCTTCTACACCTAGAAAGGTAGCCTAGTTAGATCTGTGATTGTGGTATATCAATTTGTTTATATTTTTACATAGTTCCTTTCAGTGTTTGTTTTTGGTTATCTCTTATAATCAGCAAAGAGATAAGATAAGAAGCAGTCTTGACAGCAAGGTATCATACATATTTTCAGGAAAGTCACTTTGAATTCGATTTGATTTAATAAGAAGTCGGTGCTAGCATAAAAATTCAGTAGAATCATTTCCTTAAAACAATAACAATCTTTTTTCTTTTAAAACTGAACGATGTCCTTAAATATAAAGATAAAAGAAATCTTTTGAACGCTACATTTTCTTTTCTTCAAGTTCATGTGTATAAGATCGTTGAAAGAAAGTTTAGTGCTAACGAAGGTACTCACCTTTCTTTTCTAAGTTCGCCGTTTCGTTTACGGAAATTCGAGACTAGCATCTGAAGTTCTTCCGCGTGCTGTTCGTACATCTGTCCCAGTTGTTGTGTGAAATCCGACACTGAAACAAGCGTATACGGAACATAAATATGTAGAAGTATTACATTTACAACTTTGAATTGGAAATTGTGTGGAATATTCTAACAACCATCAATTTTATAGTTAGGTAAATTGAAGCGAACAAATGTATACAAATTACATTATTATTATAGTTAAGGACGATGCTATCTGCTTTAAACGTAATTTTCCTATGTATTATTAGTGCCACCTACGGATTCCATTAATATATTTTTTTTCTAGCAAATGTAAAAGTTGTGTACTCTGCGTATCGCTTTGCGTGTGCATGTTGTGAGAGTACTGACAGTAATTGCATGCATGCCCATACGATCGGATGATATCAGGAGCAAGGTATGTTTTATTATTACCCGTAGAGTTAGAAGTACCGCAAGGTTCTATTCTTGGACCTATGCTGTTTATTTTATTCATTGACGACATTATAACGTCTGTAAATAGGTTAGCATATTTGTATGTTAACGACATATCTGCGGTGATATCAGGATCGTCTCCCGATGTTATTAATGAAAACATTAGTGAGACTCTTAAAGAATTAAGTACACTAGGGCCTCAGTTTGCGTCGTAGATAGGTTCCGCAAGAAGACGACGCAATTTGAAACTTCGCAAATCGAGACAGGATTTACGTAAAGTTAAATTAAAATAAAAGGAGATGCGTTTTCGATGAAAAAAAAAAACATTTAATCAATAATTAATATTGTAAGGGTGAAAAACAGTTAAAAAAACTCGTTCTTTCGTTCATAAATATTTTAATATTTGATTAATAGTTTCGACCTGTCATAGCCATCTTCAGATGCGCTGCTCGGCGCAATTCGAAACTAACGACGCAAAATGAAGTCTTGGGTACTAATTATTCACCGACGCAATAGCGAAACAATTCATAACGAATTGACGCAAAACGAGGCTCTGGTTTAAACACCTGAAAAACAGGTGTCATTTTATTTCGTAGACTATATTTCGGACGTATCTAAAGTTAACAACGTCAATACCTCAATAAGTTCTTAGGCCTCACGATTGACGAAAATCTGAGCTGATCATTGTAATTACTTAATTAAAAAACTGCTTTATTGATAATGGTTCATACCTTGTTGGAATTGTTTTAGACCCGAATGGAGGCTTTACTTATGCTCCACATAATATTCTATTAAACAAATTGCAAGCTTATGGTATTAGTGGGATTGTTTTAGAATGGGTTGAGTCCTTTGCGCGAGATAGGAGCCAATTTGTGACTACCGCCTACGATAACGAGCTTCCATAAATACTTTTCATTCTGATAAATTATTAACTAATTTAGGTGTACTGCAAGGTTCCATATTGGGTCCGATACTCTTTTTATTGTTCATTAATGATTTCCCTTCGTAGATTGACCGGGCGTCGATTACATTTTAGGCAGACGAAGTGGCTTTGGTAGTTGCTGGCGGGATTACAGATGGTCTGAATGATGCTTTCGATGAGGTACTTGACCGTACATCTGCATGATTTAACAGAAATAAACTTCATGTTAATCAAAAGAAAAGTGTTTATTTAAGATTTTAATCTTATCAGTATCAATCCCCGCAAAGCTCCTTTTTAAATGTATCAATAGATAATAATCAACTTATCAAGTTAATCGCACTAAATCATTGGTAGTATGGGTGGATGAGTTACTCAACTGGAAAGTCCATTGTGAGAATCTCATTCCCAAACTTAATTCTTTGTGTTTTAATATAAGATCGGTGTTGTCGCTTCAGCAGTTACTTGGTATGTATAATGCTTACGTCTTCAGCAGTCTCATTTATGGTATTATGTTTTGGGGTAACTCTACCTTGCTTAAGGACGCTTTTATTTATCAGAAACCAATCGTACATATGCTTATTGGAGTTACTCCCTGTAGATCAGGTTTTATTACTCATAATTTACTAATTTTGCCTTCAATCTTTATTCTCGAGTTAGCTCTCTACGCGTATGATAACAGCAATAAGTTTCAAGTCAACAAAGACAAACATGACCATAATACCAGACATAAGGGTGATTGGACTATTCCCACGTCTAGATTAACATTACTTCAGCTGTCCCTACAGTTTCTTGCGATTAAAATTTTTGGTACTGGATGGTTGCTATTGCCTTCAAGAATTTTTAAATTTTAAATTTACTTGCTTTTCATTTCATTTACCAGTTACTTTTTTTCTTTTGCTTTTTCAATGTGTATTTATTCAGTCGTCTTTACACAAGGTGTCCCGTATCGTTATTTTCAAATTTTGGGAGTGTAAAGTAGACTTCACTTCAAGTAACAAAAATTTGTTTCAAGGTTACAGATCTAAGAATATGATTGTCAGATCGTTAAAAAAAAATAAACTTAAAGTTAATACAAACTGATTTTATTTAAAAAAAAGTTATACGATTCTATAACAGGCCTGTGATTGTTAACGTCGCATAATAAAATGTTATCCTAAAATAAATAAACATGTGTCGTAGTACATACAGTAATTTCTTTGAGATCTACAAAAAAGAGTACTGGAAATTAATTTATGATAAAGACGGTTCTTAGTTATTTCGTAAGTGCTGAACCATGAATATCATACAATAAAGCTTATTATTGAGTTGACACGTTTTCTTTATTCAAAATGCCTTACCGATTTTCTTCTCAAGAGTATGCGGACATGCATTTTATGTATGGCTACTGTAACGGCAGTGTACGTCAAGCAGTTATTGAATACCGACATCGGTTTCCCGATAGGGGCGTTCCTAATTACAGAACGTTTCTGGAAGTACACTGACAATTTCGGGAATGCGGACTGCGTGATTATCTTGTCGACCGAGGAGTCAATTTGCCAGCAGATTTAGAGGAAGAAGCAGTAGCTATTGTTACAAGGGATCCAACTCTCAGTGTACGTCGAATCGCTGGACAACTAAGAGTGCCACGAATGACAGTTTGGCGAATTTTAAAACGTAAGGGCTTATATCCATATCATTATCGCAGGGGACACGGTTTCCTTGAGGGAGACCACTATGCTCGTCTAGTTTATTCTACCTGGATATTAAGACAGTCACGACTTCAGTTTAATTTTTGCAGAACAGTCCTTTGGACAGATGAATCTACGTTCACGAGAAGTGGTGTTACTAATCTGAGAAACCTGCAGAGGTGGTGATCAGAAAATCCCGAAGCTATACGCACATCTACATTCCAACATGAATTTTCTATTAACGTTTGGGCGACCCTGATCGATGACTTGTTGATTGGTCCTGTCGTTCTTCCTGGGAGGTTAAATGCGGACAATTACCTTCAATTTCTTATTGACGAACTGCCAGGTCTTTTAGAGATGTCCCACTGAATGTTCGACGAGACATGTGGTTTCACATGGATGGGGCACCACCACATTTCGGAATTGCTGTCCGAAATTGGGTTAACGTCAATTATCCAAGATTGATTGGTCGAGGTGGTCATGTGGCATGGCCACCCAGATCACTTTGACTTTTATTTATCGGGGTACATGAAAAATTTAGTCTGCGCACAAGTTTCAAACACACGAGAAGAGTTGTTGGACGTATTCATCTGGTTGCCGAGGAAATCAGACAAAACAAGCATGAAATTCGAATAAGTACTTCTTCAGTTGGCTTACGGGCACAAGCCTGCATTCAACAAGGTGGTGGACATTTCGAAAATATTATTAATTGAACTTTTTTAAATAAAATCAGTTTGTATTGACTTTGGGATTACATTTTTTTTTTTCATGATCTGACAATCACATTCATAGATCTGTATTTTTGAAACAAATAAAAATGAATATTCAAGTTTTGCGTTTTTGTTACTTGAAATGAAGTCTACTTTACATTCCCAAAATTTGAACATAACGATACGGGACACTTGTATACAATGATATGTACAGCTCCTATCAAAAAAAAAATTAAGCAGTAAGCCCACTTAGGACGAACTGTAGCTTTTACTATAGCTTTTGAATAAAGCACTATATTGTATTCTATTATTCAATGGCCGTAGTAAAAGCTACAGTTCGTCCCAAATACGCTTGCTGCAGGCATTTTTGTGCAGGTCCTTAACTTTTTTTTGGTAGGCGCTGTACTTTACTTTATTTTCATTATTAACAAAGATACTATAATCATTTTTATTACTCTTCTTCATATTTTTACTACTTATTTTATGTCTTTAAATAGTTTATTTAATTTTATTCTTATTACTAATATGATTAGTGCAATTTTATATTATTATTTTTTTACTATTCCTTAATCAATTTTGATATAACAATATTACTCTTTAATTTAATTTCATTTAATTGCCACAATTCATCATTCTTCATCCTTCAATTTTTTTTTTTAATTTTGCTGCTTGTCACAGTTTCTTTGTGTATTTAATTAAAACGAAATTTAGTTTTTTTTTAGTCGTAGCATTTATTTTTAAATTCTGCTACTCTTGTATCTAGGTTTAGCCTATCCCCCTATGTGTATGTGCCAATAGGTAAGGTTTTTTTTTAACTTCTCTATAAGTTAAAATAAATCTTCCTTGCAATGGTAATATTTCACTGTAGTTGTAAATTACACCAACAATGGGAGGTAGAAAAACTGCTTTCCATTTTTGGGGCATTTTTTTGTAGTGATTAATGCAAATATAGTTTTCATATAATAAAATTTCTTTTTCAATTTCTTTCTACATGTTTTTTTTACCTTTAAATCATCAAACTGAGAACTTTTGCTAGAATCCTGTATTATCACCTACTTAATCAATTGCCTCAAAGCAGGAGCTTTACACTGTTAACGTCATTGGAGAATGTAATTGTTTTGACGTTGATGGAAACGCATGACCTTCTACATCAGTATTGCATTATAAAAGTGCTCGAAAATAGGAAAATGGAGCATTTCGTTGCGATGAAGTGAATTTTTGTTGTTTTATTCGAGAATGAAAAGCGTTGAAAAAGAACCCACTGTTACTTTATCCAGGGTTAAAATCACGTAGGATGTATAGTGTGATGTGAGGGATTTAAAACAACGTGGAAAGCCAACCGAC
This sequence comes from Protaetia brevitarsis, assembly GCA_004143645.1. Taxonomy (NCBI): domain Eukaryota; kingdom Metazoa; phylum Arthropoda; class Insecta; order Coleoptera; family Scarabaeidae; genus Protaetia; species Protaetia brevitarsis. The sequence goes on along the minus strand of RXPK01000050.1, from coordinate 2,801,828 downwards.
GTACAGGATATTTTAACAAAATCCCTTCACTCCTGCTACAGCGTTTTCAATCGGATAACGTTTTTATTTCAGATTTGCGTCGTATAAAAGATTGGTTTAAAAAAAGTGGCAAATCTGATTTTGCTGGAAATATAAACACCGCTTATGGAAACTATTTTTTATTCCTGATGCTGTAGTTGCAGAGTAAGTTAAGTAATGGAAGATTCGTTATGTTTCTTTTTTTTTACTATGTTCGTTTATAGGTAATATTATCAGCAACAACAAGCAACCGGCAAGAAAAGTATGTACCTAATAGTAAAATGTTCCAAAATGAAATTAGTGATAAGTTAATCCTGGTGGAAAGAAACAGTCATATGCACACCAGAATAAAAATAAGGAAAAAGAAGAATAGAAAATATTTATGTAGATATATAAGATACAATTAAGAGAAGGCCTAGCAAAAACCAGTTCAGCTGTGGTAAACTATGGGAGGCAGTTTTACTCTGGCGAAACAACAGGAAGGCCGTATAATAGTTTTCGTTTTATTATGGTGGAGTCGCCGGTTTTATATGTGAACAAATTATTGTTATTATCAAATTAGAATTAAATTATTATACCAACTGTTGAATTATGCAATTAGTTGCGTTTTACGTATGAATAATAATTTTAAATTATGTATTTGTATTAAATTTTACTATAGGTGTATAGGTAGTTTAATACTCTGTTTATGCTTTTATTATATATTGCGGTGCGATATAAATGAAAACCCAATAGCAAGAACGTTTTTCAATTATATTTTGGAGGTCGTTCCAGCAAAATGGAAATGCCTCAAGCATACAGATGTGAATTTTCCATTACACTACAGTAAACATACGCCATTCACATATCTTTTGTTTAAAAACATTTCATTGGTTCGTGAAGCGAGTGTTGCTAGGGGTACCCATACACCATTAATAATTAGTTTACAATTAGTCTATGTCAATAGTTGTTGAAAGCGTGGGTTGTACGTTCTGCGGTGTTTATTCAATTAGTACATAAGTAACCCTTCCGATAAATATTACTATGTACACAAAGACATTTGATAAAGTGTATTTGATTAATCCAATTGATTTAGCAACATATATTCAAATGGATAATTTTCCATCTATTGACTGACTTTGTAAGAAATTGCGGTATTTTCAGTAATATTTAAAAGAGACAACAAAAAAATACAATGCGATCTCAATTTTCATTTTGTTTTCATGACTGATCAAATCGCATGTAAAAACTTCACTTAGATTCCAGCCTAAAACGTTTAGTTTAGCATTAGATGTGGAACTTACTAAACCATTCCAATTCTCAAGGTTGAGGTACAAAAGCCAACTTGTGACAGCAAGTTTGACGAGCTTGTTTTATTGTGCACTAAATTGCAAGCAGATTGTGTTAAATATGGATAGAGTTGAAGCTCCAATAATCTAACGTTAATCATCTAAGCAAAATTTGATAATTAAAACCATGACTGGGATAAGTATATTGCGTTAAACCATAAATATTTCAAGAATTTTCTATGTACTTTTCCACAAATTATTTTGGATGTACATATGTAGGGATTCCATAATAGCGCGCCATACTTTAGTTTAGATCTGCTATGTGTCTGCAGTTGGAAGCTTTGGAGTGGCTAGCATATAATGGAAAAAAAACGTAGAATAAATACAAAAAAATTAAGAGATTGTTCTATTGTCGAAAACTCATAGCCATAATAATAATTATTATTATTGGTGCAAATCTCAAAAGGTACGGATATTGTCAAAACAAAAGTAGAAAAGCACATACTATATTTTTGTGGTACCTATAATAAGAAAGGAAAAATAATTCAACCACCTAAAAATTCATATTGTTTAGCAAACGCTCTTATAGCGTATGGGTCACAATCATGAAAGCCAAGAGAATGCAGTGGAATAGAGAAATTAGCAGCTTCCCCTGGTCTTAGTTCATATGGAGGCCACAAGATTGGTTTATGTTTATTCGAATTTTTGCGATAAATGTTGTGATAAGTTCATAAATATACAACGATGGTAGCGTTAAAATCCCTAAAGTAATCTCAACAAGACATTCTAGAATTTAGGCAGGTAAAACAGTTCTTGGAGAAACAGGGCCTGGGTTTTCTTTTTCTATGGGCGGGTGTAAAACCCGAAGAAGGCAACTTGGCCAGAAATACCTATTGTGCCCCCTTGTCCATATTTAGCCCTCTCACTTAGGTTGCACATTATCAAAGAAGTTCGCAATCTGGCTGAGAGTTAATTTGCCGACTCTGGATTCGTCCAAGCAGTGGACCCCAAAGTGCGTCTGCCTCTCCTCATCCACTGCCGAGCAGTTGAGAAGAAGGTGAGCAGGAGTTTCCACCGCACCCCCACATTTCCTGCACAGGGGAGAGTTCACTAGCCCCATACGGTGCCTGTGTTTATTTAGTGCGCAGTCCCCAGTTAAGATTCCTGTGAGTAATCTCAATCTGTCCCTGGCTCGTAAAGACTGTTTTACTGAGTCTTTCCTGATTCGGTTGGAGTCCAAGGAATTTACAGTGTCTAGGGCCGGCAAGTTTATTCCAAAAGGAACAGTGTCTAGCAGTAAGTTGAGACCTGACAAACGTTCTGATGCCGCCATACGAGCTACCACACATCGGTTCTGGACCCACGGCAGCTCGCTGGCGCTCCCAGGTAACGTGCCAGTAATTTCATTGTCTCTGGTCCCAGAGTGACCTGGCACCTATCTCAATGTAACGTTAAGATGTTCCGCCAGCTGTTTCAGTATTCTGTGGCACACCAGTACCACCTCAGCGTCAAATCTAACAGCCCGCAAAGCTTTGAGGGCAGCTTGGCTGGACAGTTTGAGATGCCCTCAGCACAAGTCTGGATGGTAATAATTTCGGCCTGGAAAATGGTGGGGGAGGTCCCTAGGCTGAAAGCTTCGCCGTCCCGCTCTCCAGATTCCAATGCCCGTGCCATTGCGCGTTTTCGAGGCATCGACGAACCAACGGAATAAACCTCGATTAACCTGGGTTTACTAAAAACCTACTGAATGAAGACAAAAAACTACCAACATGATAGTAGGCTTGTTGGCCGGTTATTGTGGGTAAAAAGGAGGAAGATACCTGAGTTCATGTGCTTTGCCATTGCAATAGCCTGCAGCCAACAGGATTTCTACCATTGGGGAGTACAGAACCCTACAGGAAATGGCTATACAAAGACCACCTTCGAAGAAAAAAGGGGTTCACAATAGCTTTGAAGAGGGCATGGTCACCCCATCCCTAATCGAATCTAGTCTGAGCGAGGCTACCCTTCTGTACCTGCCCAAGTCAATGGTGGCTTTATTGATAGTTTTCTAGATATGTGGATTCTGTTGTCCGAAGTTTTTGATTTCACCACGTCAGACTACTTTGACATATATGTAGAATAATTCTTTCCTATAAGCACTACAGTGACTGCCAGCTTTCTAGCTACCCTTTTTTCCATAAACGAGCCTATCTATTGGGACTGATCGTTTATGAACTATCCGAGCTAGATCGATGACTTCACTGCCAGCTTTATGCTACGGACGCTTGCGGATGGGAGTTTAGTGTGTGGCTCCTAGGGGGGCGCGCAAGTTGAACTCTTTTCACCTAATGGATGTAAGAGGGGTTTATAAACCCGGAGGAGCGCTGATAACGTCTGCTAAGCAGAATCTCGAGTCCATTCCTAGTATATTATTCTTCTTTCACTGCTCTTGCTAGTATGGTGATTCCTACAATAGACCATGAGCCTCTGGTGGCATATTCTATCAGTTCATTATATTTAGGCATTTTTCTTTGATATTTAAAGAACTAAGAAAAAAAAAACGACATGATATACTTTTTTTAAATGAAGAACAAATAAATAAAAGACCAATGTGAGAAGAAAAAACTTTCATCAATGCGCGCTAGATTAGTACCGTTCTTTGTGGTTTGTTTGGAAAGACTGCGTGCAGGAGTGAAGAAGGGCGGCGGGTGTAGTTTCCTATCCTCATCGCAATATGTTTGGCAATTAAGGAGAGTTTTTATGCATAGACTTATTGCTTATTTATAAATGTTCACTGGCCGATGTGGTATATTTTTTTTTTGACTCCCTTTATTCAGCAATCTGCCCGAGGGAAATAAGCTGTTGTTTTGACATATTAACATGAATAGAATGGCTCCAGTGAGCCACTCTGCTTAATTGTAACCTAAAGTTTTTTTGGGTCCTTATATAAAATAAATAACTAAATACATTGGTTAAAGAAATCTGTTAAGTAAGTCTTTAGGTGTAAACCTTTTTAATCATCGCACATCGTTACACTGCACAAACAGTTGATTGGCTAATGTATTCGGATGAACTAACAGTTTTTCTTGGTACTTACTGCTACACTGGGTGATTACCTCCTTTACTGGGGCTAGTGAGATATCACGTAGGATAACTTTATTGGTCACATAACGGGGAGCATCGATGATGGCACGCACAACCTTGTTCTGGAATCTCTGTAGGATGACGATGTTAGAGTTGCTGGCGGTACCCCATAGTTTTGTATCCCATATGTCCAGACTGGTTTTAAGATGGTTTTGTAAATTAAAATCTTGTTATCAAAGGATAATTGCGACTTTCGACCAATGATCCAATACATTTGTTTGAGTTTAATTCCCAATTGTTTGCATTTTGTGAATATGTGTTTTTGACAGGATAGTCTCCTATCTAGGTGAATGCCTAAGTATTTAGCCTCGTTAACTTGCGGGAGTTCGCAGTTATTAACTTTGACTGGCGGACATGTTCCTCTGCGCATTGTGAATATGACATGTGTAGATTTAGATTCATTGGCCTTCATTCGCCATTTCCTTAACTATTCCTGGATCTTATTGAGGCTGATCTGAAGGTACCTCGAAGCCGATATTTGATCTGAGTGAGAGGCAAGTACCGCTGTATCGTCCGCAAACGTTGCCATAGTAGTGAATCTTGTTGTCGGTAGGTCACTCGTGTATAGAAGATAAAGGATAGGTCCCAATACACTCCCTTGCGGTACACCAGAGTGGATAGGATAGATGTCAGAATATTGATTGTTCTGTTTGACTAAGAAACACCTATCGGACAGGTAGGATTTTAGTAGTAGATAATGAAGGAGTGGCAGATATTTCCTTAGTTTGTAGTACAGCACCATGGGCCAAATTTTATCAAAAGCCTGTGTAATATCTAGGAAGGCTGCTGAGCAATACCTTTTAATCTCTTTAATCTAAATCTTTATTTATTTTTTTGAAAATTCTGTGAACCTGCTCAATGGTGCCATGTTTGTCCCGAAAGCCGAAATGATGTTTCGGAATTATATTTCGTTCTTCAATGATTAGTTTCAGTTTTTTACATAGATCTCCTCAAACACCTTCGAGAGCATCGGCAGTAAGCTAATAGGCCTATAGGATGTGGTATAAAGAACGGTTGTAATTTAAACACTAACGCTTTAATTGTACAGGTGGTATCAAAATAAATGTAGTAAAAATTACTTCGAGCATATTTCGATGTCTAATGCAATTTTGCGTATTGATTTTTACTGTCACCGGAATCTAGTTTATCCTGCAGAATAATCGAGTCTAAAAGATTATTGAAATGGCAAGGACTATGAGCGTTTTATAATTGACACGCAAGGTATCGGGTCAGTTTTTCTGGCTGCATGAAAGATTAATTTGATGGCAACCATTGTATTGTAAATTCACGATATTGCAAAACAATTATTCCAATCAAATTGATATTTCATGTAGCGCAAGAATTGTGTCAACTCATAAAAATAGTTATTGAATTTGGGAGTCATATTCGAGTTTACTATCGAAAAGCGAACTAATATTCTCATGTAATATGCATTCAGCGTCAGCATACATACTTTACTACTATTCTGGAATAATCAATACTGGATATAATGGTATTGCCTTTTAATGATTACTGAAAGGGCACTGTGTAGTATATGCAGCACTGTTGCAAATGCGGCTATTCATTGCTGGGGCTTTCTATTTGATAGATGTTTGAAACTTTATTTTTCGTGTTTTAATTTATTATCCCACCTAAAAGATTTCAATTGTTTCCCTGTTGGTTGTGTACTTTTATATACTTTAGATTATAATGTTAATTTAGTGATTAATATTGCTCTTAGATTAATTGGGTCATATTAGGCGGTAAATGTAAATTACAGCTGTATATCAAAACGGATTTGGACACAAATTCGCAGTAGGATATGTTTATAGATATAAAATTTAGTATGCAAATGTAAAATCTAATACCCCATCGGTAACATAGATTTATTATGTAAATTGGAGCACACTATAACAATAATTCCACGCTATTTCCTAGGAATCGGAATTAATTATTCAGTGAATTTAAAGTCAATATTATTCGAACGCCAAGCAGATTAATAACAGCACTCGGATAATGGACGAGGCGTATTCAATTGAAGGTTAGGTATCACCGAGGGAAACAGGAAAAATAATTGCTCGATTATCTCCGTTTCTGTTGCACTGATTGAGGTAACCAATCACCCGATCTAATTGTGCTATCTTGCTTTCTGCTGTAGTTAAGAAACATCTTGAGTTACAACAAATGATGTTGCCTAACGTATTTTAATGAAGCTTATATTTCTTCTGCAGACATCTCTGTTATTTCTTACATTTAGGAATTCTAAATGAAGGCAAGGATCAAGTAACAGCGTATAATGTTGAAATATAATAGGCAATTAAAGCGAAAATATGTTGAAGTTGTTAAATAAAATAGAAGGCTTACATTTTATTGGCAGCTGTTGGAATATCTGCTCACCGATACAGAATATAAAATTATCAATTGATAGTGAATTTGCTATAAATTCCTACATTCCTGTTAACAGTTTTGTTGTGGTTAATGATTAATTCGCTCTACTACACTAGTTACACACTGAGAAAAATGGGCTAAGTAAAGTGTTTACTTGATAAAAAATTAACACTGCGTAGGCTTTCACGGCCGGTGTGACTATAACTAACAGCTTCTTGCGGGTTTCGCCGTGTGTCAAAACTTTCGCTCGACGTTTCGCTGTTCATACTGACAGCTTCTTCAGGATAACTGAACTGTCATAGTTCAGTTATGTTCAGTTATCCTGAAGAAGCTGTCAGTATGAACAGCGAAACGTCGAGCGAAAGTTTTGACACACGGCGAAACCCGCAAGAAGCTGTTAGTTGATAAAAAATTATTTACAATAGATAAAGTTTTACTTGGAACTAGTCTCGTTAATTAACACCTGTAACTAAATCCAGTTTCCTGAATGCAAGTTGTCACTGTAAATAGTGCTTTTATTAACGGGATATTACACAGTGTACTTGACAAATTTTAGGTAAGTAACGTATTACTTATGACTACTGGTATTGTATCTAACTACAGCACATGCTTAGTAGAAGTAACAACAATGCTGATCGCTATTAAACTCATGTATTTTCTTGAATAGGTAACAACTTGCCACAACTATGATTATTTGAGTTTTGCTGCTACTCCGTGATTGTTTTACTATTCCTGATTGGCTGGTGCGGCGAAGTAATGAAATAGTCCCCGAGACGGCTACGCGCGCAGGCGTAAAGGTTGTGCAAGGAGAACGGCAATTGTAGGCCAGTTGGAAAGCAAATATATTAAAAATACCGGATGGATTAACTCAAGGCCCCATCCGTATAAAGAATCCCAGCGAAAGAAGAAGTACCGAGCCTATAAGCAATCGGATGTTTCAAGATTGCAGTTTTAAACCACGTGGTGGGACATTTGAATCCCCCATCATTGTGATAATATCTGCGCCCGCTGGTGAAGTTAAAGTGTAGATGCCGTCGCTAACTGAGTGATCCTACAGTCCAAGTGCCACCTGCAGTTAGGGATACCCCGACGAAGTAGCCGTTTTCGAGGCGATCACCGGACATAACCGCCACGTACGCCAACAGAGGATCAACTCGCCGAGACAACGCCCAGTGCAAAGAACAAACAGAAGCCGCAAGTTTACCGCCTAGGTATATTATTTCTTTGTTTGTTATTAGTTTTAACTTCAAAGTTATATTTCTCTTTGTCCTTTGTTTAGATTTAAATAATTTTAATAACTAAATAACGTTTCAAGGGGGCCGCATTTACCTTATCTTTTATTATTATTATGCTTTGTTCATTTTTTCTTTATTAAGGAATATATTTTATGAGTCATTCATATCAGGTAGTCAGTGTGCTTGTCTTATACAAAATAAAACTATTACTAATAATACTGTTTTTTTTTCTTAAGTCTTAAGTATTATGTACTACCTTTAGCAAATTAAATGCGAATTTAATCTTCAATTATTAATGCAATCGAAGCTACTGAATAGTAATTAAAAATTATTTGCAAACAATTTTGAATTACGCATTGCTCGGTACGCAGTACTTATAGTTGCGGTTGCATAAATAATTGAAGATTTGTGGCACTTTTTTTGTACTTTATCAGTTATTCACACGGATATTATTCACAGTAAGCTACTTAATAAATATTCACTAAACTTCCTCGTTTCCTACACTACCTATAGTTGAACAACAAATTTAAGAAAAGTATATTGTATATTTATAGCAAACCATTACCTTCTATATATCATGTACCTATTCAGTGAACCTGCATTAATGATACTCTTTCCTTATCACAAATAATCTAAATAGCTTGTATTAATTATGAAGGTGTGATAGCTGTTATAGAATAGTTCACCACAGCAATACACCTACTAGTTGATAAGGGCAAATCTTTGCTTACTGCAACTACATATATACTTTGGCTTAACTACTTCAGTTTAATTATCATAAGTAACTTCATAAGTTACCGGTATAAATCAGACCGTAAGTAACTTAGATTGCTTCTTGTTAGTATCAGTGTTTAGGATCTCTTTTTTACTAGTGCTAAGTAATCTGTGCTTTTGTTCCCTATTCATCTGAACTTTTTATTTACGATAATTGTATTTTTATTTATGATTATTAATTTTTTTTCTCAGTGCATAGAAAAACCAATTTGTTCAGGACAACAAAATTATTTCAAACAAATTTTATCATGAAACCTTAGTTAATCCAACAAAATATTTCGTTATTTCAAATAAATAAAGGGTTAAATGAACAAATAATTTGGTTGAATTAACCAGATATTTGCTTGTCCGTATTTGACTCAATATTTAGTTAACTTTAGTTAAATTTGGCATTATCAAATAAATCGGTTTCAGAGTGCAACCAATTAGCTAGTTACGTAATAAAATATCGAGAATTGCCCATAATTTTGACATTTAGTAAAGTACAGTCTACGCAATAGTCTGGAAGGACTTATTTCTGATCATTTCCAGTAGGTATAACATTAAACTTAATTGAACTTTTATACAGCTCAATTTCTAAATCCTATTATAAGGAAGGACGAAATTGGAAGGACCAAGCGAGGTCACGCACTTCCTAGAATTCGACAGAAGTTCCTTAATTAAAGCTGACGCAGGAATACTTTCGCCGTTAAATGAAAAAAAAAAAAACATGTTAGAGTTGTTATGGCAAACTTCTATCTCTCAGATATCTTGACCCTAATTGGATAGGTGATTTGTTGTATTGGGAGATATTTCCACGTGCTGCATCACACCAAATTTGTTTGACCGCCTGCGTTAGATAAGAATGATGTACATTGGGCTTCGTTTCTAATTGGTTTTAAATCGTTTTCCGATAGCAAAGTTATAATTCCAGTGGGACAAAGGTAAAACATGTGCGCTTCTAATTACAGAGATTGTGTGACGAACTTGCACTAACAGCACAATTAAACAATTACGCTATATGAACATGTAAATATAATTATAAAATTAAAGGTAACATAAACGTTTGTTATTATTAAAATTCCATTAAAATAATAAATTATCCAGCAACTGAAAAATTGTACGACACATTTTTGGAGTTAATTATTATTTACTTTAAACCAAGCCATATCTTTAATCGATTAAATCTACTTACATACATACTCAGAAAACAAAAATAAGAAGTTTTTCAACCCATTTTATCATCTATAACTTAATCGTCGTTTTTCATCACCAGAAGAGCAATGTTATCATGTCTTAAATAGATCGGACATTGCGCAGAAAGTAACCTTTTTATGTTTTATTGCAAAGAGAAAGCCATCTGCCGGTAAAGTAACAACACAAAATGGGCGCTGGCATAAAACAGATAATGAAATTTCAGGCTGCCGAAAATAGGGCTGTTCTTATATATGTGAAGACGTGTATGCCCATCAACGATCTCGTCAGACGCGAAGTGAATTCGAACGCAATCGTTAACAGGGGTACGGATCGACGTCATTCAAACATCGTGTTAGATTGATATAGTAACGCAATTTGAGTGGAAAATCGGGTTTGCTGTGGATTTTTTCTAGATTGTTTTGTGCGCCGAGCAGCTGTTTGGAATATGCAAATTCTGAAAAAGGGAAAAATGTAACACAGCAAGATATTCAGTATTTGGGTGTTGATGTCTATTCTAAGCGAATTTTTCATCTAAGTATTCATTTTATTATATTTATTTTATTTCTTAAATTATACATAGGCACTTTATATTGGAAGTAACTGTGAAATGAGAGAAAATACAGCACTAGTTGACGCTCAAGGCCGGTAAAATGAACCAGGGATGACGATGAATCGTAATTCTGGTTTTATAGTTGACAGGGATAAAAAGCACATTTTTGTGGATATTATTTTGGGATGGTATGGTTTTATTTACTATTTTATTATGACATTAATTATTGTTAAATTAGTATATCAGTGTAAAGTATTGAGATCATACAAGGTAGCACACAGCCCAGATTAAAAAAAAACTATTTTTTAAATACGATATTCTATTTAAATTATTGAAATACTATTTTAATCACTCCAGCGTCATCTATTTTATTAATCATAAATCATGAGTATACCCTCTCTAATGCCAGATGACATAGGGGGGAGAATTTGTGACTACAATAGCCTAGAGGGCGCTACGGCATTAAAAAGAAACAAATAGGCACATAGGCTTTTAACCGAGGATATCTACTACGGGATACTGTTGTTTTCTGTGTTCTGTTAGGATAGTCAATGAGAAACTGATTAATTGAAGCGAAATTGTGCGCAGGAGACCCTTATATATCCAGTATGAATAATATTAATGAATTTTGTAAGATATAGAAAACCGTTAAGTGGAAAAACATTGAGATTTTATTTTAAAATGTGTTCGAAATAAATAGCAGTTTAAAATAGTGTAAATAAGATTGTAATTATTTCAGATAAGCAACAGAAGTTCGCTTATTTAGAAAAAATTACGTTTTTGAATTAGTAATTCCAAGTTTTGCAATATAACTTCATCATAGAAATATAAATACGTTTCAAAAGTCCCGCGTCTTTCTAAACTTTGTACCTAAGTGCTTCTATGGATAAATGATGGGTAGTAATGAGCATATGCAACATTTGACAGCAAAAATTACTAAATATTCAGTTTCGTGCGTGCATACATACTAAATACTAACATTTAAAATACCACCTTATACGTATTTTTCCACCAGTGCACGCAAAACGGTTGGCGGTTGTATACAAAATTCTCTATACCAAAATTCGGCGAGCATAACGAAATAAAATTTCTTATACATAATGCGTGTTAAGACCTGAAGATAGCATTTGTGCGCCGAAACATGTAGTCTTAAATATATTTAGAAATTTTGGTGAATGTAAATACGGTTTTTCCTTTTTTTATTATTTATGTTATACATATATTAAAAATTAGATAGAATTAAAATAATATTTTATTTTTTTAGGTTGATAGGGGCGCAGAATGCCTTTGCAAAGAGAAATTGGTAAACATTACTTAGTTAGGCCTGGAATGGGATATCTAATGGGGACACTCGCACTTCAAATTACGGAGAAGGGCTTAATATTTCTGAAGAAAATCGTCGTTGCAGAAAATTATCCAACAGTTATGTAGGTAAAAAATGTGGTAAAATTAATATAATTAAACTCGTTTTAAAATAATAATAATAGAATTTATTGACAAGTAAGTACTACATTTCAAATATATTGTCAAAAGGACCATATCACCCGTGAGTGTTCTTCCTATAGCCCTGCTTTTTGCTTGAGGCACGACCGTCTCTCACGGAGGTTGGCTAGTGAATGATTCAAATGACAAAAAATCTAACATAGATTGTGAAAGTCTTCGGAAGAAACTGTCTCAAAATGTGCGCTGCTTTCACCAATGTGAGGGGAGTATTGAATACTTGACACGTGAGAATGTAACCAAATGAAATTATGAAATGTTTAAACTAAATTAAAGTAAATAATTGTTGCAAAATTATGGATCACCTTATATTTATTATAAAATAAAGGTAGGTATGTGTCCATCATAAAAAACACTTTTGAAAAATTACAATGCATATTACTCCATTTAATTAACAATTTAAAAATATTAACCGTATAGTAGGTATGCAACCTTGCTTACACATTAATTTTAGACCAAACCGAATCCCAGCAACTTTTCCTACTCCTGCTCCAGGATAAATTCACCAGCGTAGTGCGAGACAAAATGCAGAACGCTCTACCAGTTGTACAAGCATGGACCCAAGAGGAGGATCTAAGTATCAGTCACTCTAAAACGATTACAACAGCACTTACGAGGAGGAGGAACTTAGATGGTATTAGACGCCTAAAACTCCGAAGTGAAAAAATAAAATTGTCCGCCGAAGTGAAATATCTTGGTGTTATTCTATATTTCAAATACGCTTGGAATTGATAGCTTCAGAGGATTAAAACTAGGGCGAGACAACACTCATGTTGGCTAGGACAGATAGAAAAACATGGGAGTTAAGACCTAATATGATGTTCTGGATATACCTCACAGTGGTCAGACTCATGGTCACTTTACATCACAGGTATGATGGACAAAAATGTAGCAGAAAGAGCGCTATAACTACTACAGAAATTTGCGTGTTTAGGAATGAGCGAGGCAAAAATGGCGCATCTCAGATTGCAAGAACTATGAAGTGGCAGATTTGTATTTCTGGGGCATAATATTATTATCATGGGAAAAGCAACCTTGTGTGAATGATATCAAACCACATAATTTCGACATATAATAATAATAATAATAATAATAATAATAATAATAATAATAATAATAATAATAATAATAATTTTATTTGATCCTTTAGACTGCATCTGCAGCCATAGGAGACGTCCTGTAGTTTACATATAAAAAGGTTACAAAAAACAGTAAAATAAATAATATCGAATTTAAAATCTAGCATAAGTACAATAAAGTTATCCTAAGAATTTATATCATTCATGTATTCATTTAATGAATAGTAACTCTTATCAAGCAGCATCTTTTTTAGTCTGTTTTTAAATAACTGCAGTGGCAACTGCTTGAAGCCATTGGGCAATTTATTAAAGGCTTTGATTGCTAAGTAATAATGACGTCGTTGAGTAAAAGTTAACCTATATAGTGGGATCTCCATCACATTCGAATTCCTAGTATTATAAGAGTGATGCTGTGTCAATCTGGGAATACAATTATAATTTTCTTTTGCAAACAAAAGTAGATGCAGTATGTATATTCCAGGCAACGTTATAATTTGCAGATCTTTAAATAATTGTCGGCAGCTTGTTCTAGACGAAACATCTGCCAATACGCGAATTGCGCGCTTTTGTAGCTTAAATACACGCTCAATATCACCCGAAGCGCCCCAAACTAGCAACCCATATATCCTTTTAATAGAAATTTCGATGGGGCAATCATGGATTCGGTAAGCTGAAATCAATGCAACTAGAGAGACAGGTTCAGAATTGATCTGGTTTAGAGGCAGATCAAAAGTCATAAACGGGCCTGGACCTGGAATTTACAGTGGGATGAGAAATGAAATGGTTCTTCCCCTCCCTTTAGGAAAATATGTTATGGTTTTTCAAGTAGAGACGCACGCAATATTACGTTGTGCAACTGAAATCAGAGAGCTTATGAAGATAAGAAGATTCATATTTCGTCAGACAGCCAAGCGATACTGGGAGTAATAGTGCATGCCTAGATATAGCCATGGGTTTGGTAATGTATTCGAGAACTGAATAGCCTGACAGACTGCAATAAAATCACTTTGCTGTAAGGGTGCCTGGACATTCAGCAATCAAAGGAAACGAAGAGGCCGATGAGTTAGCAAAAAGGGATCACCTACTTCATATATAGGACCAGAGCATGTTCTGGGAGTGTCCAAAAAGACAGCAGGAGAGCAGCTAAGAAAATGAGTCAAAGAGAAACACAAAACCACTGGAATAATACAACCAGACAAATTCACGATAAGACCTTTATTAAGGGACCAACAAAAAAGAAGGCTGAAGAACTACTGCAGCTCAGTAGGAATCATCTTCGCATTGTAACAGGACACTGTTAGACAATCACTGGACAAACAACACTGGAGATATCAACTGCAGACCGTGTGATGAGAGTACAGAGAACGCTTACCAAATTGTGAATGCGAGGTTTGTAAGAGACAAGCTATTTTTGGCAAACCAAAGATGAATCCAGAGGATTACTCGATCAACCAGCTGGAGACCCTGTACAGATTAGTGCAGGGTACTAGGATCCTGGAATGGCTGGTATAATTTAATGGGTAAAGGAACTGGAGGACTAAATGCAAAAAAAAAAACAAACAAGAGGCAACAGTGTTTCCGGAGAGTCGATGTCAGACGGCTCTCGCAACAATAAAAAAAGGACACAAAATAAAAGATTTTGCACTTCGCTAACAATTTAATACAGAAGGTCGCCACGTACAGATCTTTCGCGAGTTTTAAACAACGAGAGCTGTGCAGCTGAAGTTTTCTTAAGAGTACGATATCTTCGCTCCAAATGCTCTTCCACGATGCACGAGAATTATGTAGGTCATTGATCCGGCGCCTGCGTTCGTTCACTGTTCGGAGATTGAGATGCAGTTCTTGCTCTAGTAAAATGAGGGATGCAAGTAGAAATTTAAACGTAATTTTGGGAAAGGATTTTCAGGGTATGAGATATATCTTGAAGGTAGGGTATTGACTTGTAAATAGGGTTCAAGATAAATTTAATTTAAAACTACATCAAAATCGGCTGACGGAGTAGTAGCTAGGACGACAGATTCTAATTCCAACATACAGGCAATATCTTAAAAAAAGGTTTTATATATGAAATAGTGCATATTCGAACACATATCACAACAACCTTCCTTAGTTTCTGCTACACTATCCTTTATAAATATTTTATAATATTAGAATATATTAAGATGAGCAAGAAATCTGTATGTGCATTTATTTATTAAAAGTTTTAAAAACAACTGATTGCAGTATTATATTTAAATGCGTGATTCAAGTTCCCTGGACGATCTGTTCTTGATTTTATTACGTGAAAAACTGACACGTGCTACATTATTTAGCGCTCCCTTGTGTATTATTATACAATGCTCGCTAACAGAAGATCGCGTATACACACGAACAGACGGTACCCACACTCCAGATCAGCTGTAACTGTTTTGACAGCCGTGAAATATGGGTTGTATTAATGGAGCTGAGACTGTTTTATTTTCGACATGGAGTGAGTAAGCGCAGCGGAGAGTAAAAATAAAATAAAACGACGACATCTACCGGTTTCATTACGTCTCATGATGAAGAGTAATCGTTTATGTTTGCGATACTCGTATAGAATTTAAAGAATATCAAAAAACGCTTGTGAAGCTTTACTTTGCGTTATAGTCCTTGATATTTTAATGTTGGTTCTTTTGTCTTGTTTGTAGTATTTCTATATCTTTGTAGTTTTTTTTTCTTTGAAGCTTGTGTTTTATAATTATTTTTTTATATTACAGTCATTCTCTTGTGTTTTTTCAGCATTTTTAATTGCATTTCAGTAGTTGTTACATTGCTTTTTGTTCTTGGAAACATTCATATTGCAAATAGATTGTTTCTTTCTTGTTACTTATAAGAAATTAAAAGCAATTTACGCATTATAGCCGGAAATTTACTTTTTATTCAGACGCAGGAACACAGAATAACTCCTACATTATGTAAAGCAAATAGAACTTAATCCAAAATTTATTAATAATATTTCCTTGTAATCGGTCGTGCAAATGTGTTTCTATATATCGAACATAATGCAAACAATTTTGTAGATTTATACAGGATTGTATAAAAGTATGGGGATTAGACTAGAAAAGGGTTGTGGACTTGTTTCATGAGCTTTTCAGATTTATTCTGATACCCTTTGTCTTAGAAGGTGCCTTCTAATTTGGCTTTCTTAATTATATCTATCGTTCTTGAGAGCCGCTCCTTTATATAACTATTAGCTGGGGTGTTTTCTACGTCTAGTACTAGAAATCTTGTTCTCGCCTGACCCTTAGATTAGATTAGGATTGGGGTGGCCTATCGACCTGTTTCACCGCGACCTATTCAGATCTATTGTGATCCCCTTTTTTCCTAGAGGACGCTCTCTAATTTTGCCCTCTTAATTAGGCCTATCATCTTTGAGAGCGGCTTCTTTATGTAGCTACTAGCTGTGGGGTTCTCCTCCCCCATTACTAGAAACCTTGTCCTCGCCAGGCCTTCACATTGGCACAGCACATGAACTGGTGTTTCTTCCTCCTCTTGGCAGTATCTGCAGGTTTGCATCATCTGCCGGCCTATGTTATACATATGCCTATTCAGTCTACAGTGACCAGTCAGCAGACCTACAATCATTTTGACAGTCTTCCTGTCTTTATTCAGTAGATCTCTCGTGAGTTCAGGCCTCTGCTCCTTTAGGAACTCTTTTGCCTGCCGTTGTCCCGGTGATTTTTGCCACCACTCTCTGGACTGATTGTATATCCATTCATTGATGGATTTTTTAATTTGCGATTTGGTAGTGCCGAAAGAGGAGTGGGCTCCAACGAATGGCCTTGACAAACCTCGCCTGGCCAGCTCGTCCGCCGCCTCATTTCCTCTCACGCCCGAGTGGCGAGGGACCCAGGCTAGCGTTACTTTCCTTTGGGTGCCCACCTCATTTAGGGCGCTTACACAATCCCAAATCAGCTTAGAGTCCACGCTTGAGGAGCTAATCGCTTTAAGTGTGGACTGACTGTCAGAGAAGATAGCGACGCTTTTACCCGGTTCGGTACATCTTTCTATCTCTCGGACACAGTGATGAATTGCAGCAACCTCAGCTTGGAACACAGTCGTGTCTATGCTGAAGCTTACCGAAAGAGCCTTTTTAGGCCTCTTAGTGTATATTCCCGCTCCAACGCCGTAGTCCGTTTTAGAGCCGTCAGTATACCAGCTTGAGTCCGCCCTTACCGGAGTACCTGCCTCCCAGTCCTTCTTATCTGGTATTATATCCTGATATTTCCTATCTAGGTTAGGGGTTTGAACCATGGCATCACATGGCATTCCTAAAAGAGGTGCCTCCTTGAGTTCGCGCCTGACCCTTTCTTCTCTTGGCAGAATCTGTAAGTAACGTCATGTGTTAGGCATATGTTATACATACACACACTCATACCTACTGTCATTTTGACAGTCTCCCTGCCTTTATTCAGTAGCTCTTTAGTAAATTCAGGCCTCAGTTCTTGTAGGAACTCTTTTGCCTGTTTTTGTTCGGCTAACATTTGCTACCACTTTCAGGACCCATTCATTAGTGGACCTTTTAATTTGTGATTTGGTATTGCTGAAGGAAACGCCAGTTTCAACGATGACCTTGGGAAACTTTGTCTAGCCAGATTGTCCGCCGACTTATTTCCTTTCACGTCCGACTAGGTGGGAACCAGAGCGCTAACACAGTCTCAAACCAGCCACTTGCGGAACTGATCATTTTAACTGTTACCTGACTGTCAGAGAAAATAGCGACGCTTTTAACTAACTCAATCCATCCTTCCACTTCTTTGACAGAATGATAGATCGCAGCAACCTTTGCCTGAAGTACTGTCGTATCCTCGCTTTTACCGTTTAACAATTGCATCTTTATAGGTTTCTTTTCATATATAGCTAATTTTAGTCTGTCTGTAGGCCAGTTCAAACAATGATTGTGTTAGGGGTATTGAAAATATTAAATGTGTACAAATTAATGGAAGAATAATGCTAATGTCAACCGCGTATTATACACATTTTTAATGTGGCGTATACAAACTAATTTAAGAAGAGGGGGAAGAGTGACATACAATTTAAAACGTTTTATATACGGGATGAAGATAATTCAATAGAGCGGCTATTGTAATTACCGATAACAATTTAAGGGGATTATTATTAAGGGATAAAAGTAATGCGAATTTTATTACTGTGAAATTCAAAATTCTAAAGGATTAAAATTTATTCCGGAACCAAGACATTCAGGAGAGTTTGATAATAATATTGCCATTCTCAATAATGTAATAAACGAATTAGACCCGATCGGGTGAAATAATTTCTTAATTGCCACAGACGTTAATACTAAACATCAGTTATGGAGTAATCCTATAGAGGGTAGACACGGGCTGGTGTTAGAGGAATTAATTAATGATAAAGGCCTAATTATTTTCAATAACAATGATGAGTCGACTTTCGTAGGGCATAGCAGTAGTAGTTTTATAGATAGAATAATTGCGAATAGAAACGCATACGGTTTAGTTAATTCTTGGGTTTTATTAAATGAGGAAACAATTTCAGACTACAAATTTATAAAATTTTGCATTAATAAAGATTATAGGCGCGAGAGTATTGGTTCAAGGGTGAGTTTCTGTTCTAGAAAAGCTAATTGGGGGTCTTTTATACGGAAATTATTATTAGAGAGGTCACTAACTTAAGTAGGAAATTAGACAATAGTATGTTAGATAGATAAATTGAAAATACAGCGAGTAAATTTAATGATAGGGGTTTTAGGGCTTGCGAACAGTGCATCCCGCATAAAATTAATTTTAGGAAATCGGTCCCGTAATGGAACACTGAACTAGCTAGGTTAAGGAAAGTGGTTAATAGGTTAAGACGAAGATTTCAAAGATGTAATGATGCGGAAGTTAGGCGCAATCGTGAAGTCGTATATGGGTCAAAGTATAAGGAATACAATACCGTAAGTTAGACCACTAAAGAAAATATATGGCGCAAATTTTGTACTAGTCAGGTGGAGAGGTTTCATGAGGACTCCCGCATAAAGTCATACCTAAAAAATACACGCCAAGTACCGCGGTAACATTAAAGATAGATCAAAATTTATATACGCAAAATATAGAGGAACCTGCGGAGTTATTGCCGGATAGGTCTTTTCCAGGGAACACTGTTATAGATTGCGGGAGGAGCATTGCGATTAGGGAATTAGCGAGTAGGGAATCTAGGGATGCAGATGATTTAGGTTTTTCTGATTCTGAAATAGAGGTTGCTTTTAGGTCGGTGAATCCACGCAAAGCGCTCTGTATAGACGATATTACTGCTGATATTACACTAAGGGCTTATGAGGCGGTGCCGTATTTCTCTTGCGAAACTTTTTAATATGTAAATGTTTAGATATAGGCATTTCTCCGGTTTGCTGGAAACGTCAATTAGTTAAGGTTATTCCTAAACTTGAATCTATCATATCAGTTTTAATATGACAGATTTAAGTACTTATAGGTTTATTAATCTATTACCGGTTATCGGCCATCGTCTGGAGTTACTTCCCAGATTTTGCTCTCAGAGTAAGGTTTTACCATGGTTTTCTTTGCTAATAGGCGAATGCTACTCCTTAAGTCGCTCCATTAGCACAAACATAAGAACAACAATAACAGCTGATCCATTTATTACATTCTTGTTATTATTATTAATAATCATAGGAAAATTACTTAATTTTAGTAGGAACATTTCGATTATTATAGAATCGATATAGTAGATTGAATAGGTAGCCTCGTGTAATACTTTTAACGGGGTTTAGTATAAATTGCAATTATTTAGCCTCTCGTAAATGGAATGTATATCAGTTCGAATCCGCTCTTACTCCTAGTACCTTCCTCCCATTTCTTCTTATTTGGTATTATAACCTGATACGTTCTATTTAGATTGAATTTCTGAACCATGGCAGCATCCCCATAAAGGGCGCCTCCTTGAATTCGAGATCCTTTCACTTCCTAACGCTAAGAGCCCTATTCTTTTTATCACGAACGCGGCAACTTCGATTTTCTGAGCATATCTTTTTTATCCTTTACTGATAATCGCTCTTGTTTACACCACCTTTAGTGCAGTTTGCATTCTTTCTGCTCTAACCTTTGGACTGTCCTCCAAGGACTAATGTAAGGTCCTCAGTGAAAGCTTCTTCTGATCAGTTTCCAAATGAGGTCGTTCACGAAGATAGCTCGCTATAAACCAGACAAAACTCTCTCTGTGTGGGCATCCCCCTCCCGTCCCCGATTCAACAGTAGGCTCGCCGATTGTAGAGGTAGCTATCCTACTTTCCATGCTAATTTTTATCCACTGCAGAAGCCTGTGTAACACCCTTTTTTTCGTAAATCCCCGATAATTGACTTTTACTTTGAAAGTAACCTGTTGAGATTGTCTGATGCTACCTACATAGATTTGCCCGGTTCGTGGGTGCACTGTCTGACACTGAGTGGCTGTTCTCTCAGTGCGGTATCTCTTATATACCAATCCATCGATGTTTCAAGCATTTTAATTAAAAAGGGGACTAGGCTTATCGGTATGATTTTCACGTTTGATTAAATATTTATAATAATAATAATAATAATATGTTTTATTTATGAAAAACACAAAGTGTATATAAAACGTCATATGAAACAAAAGGAAAACAAAGCATGCCAACAAAAAATATATGATTCTAACCTATATGCTACCCCAAACTACCACCACCTAATAACTAAAGTGTAGAATTAATGTGAAAGAACTATAAACTTAACATTTATTGTGTTTGCAAGAATTCCGTAATGGAGTAGAAGGTATTTTGGTTGTCTTAGGTGAGTATTTTTTTCCATGCAGCTTTAATAGCTCCCTATATAAGCTCTGAAATTTTTTATTAAGAATGGAGGAAATTTTGTTCAATTTGTTCGGAATATTGAAACTTATATGTCAATTATCTGGAGAATTAGACAGTTGATATAAACGAAATTTCTTTGATAAGACAAGGCAATTGAAAAATCATTCACAAATAGCTAAATGCAATTGACAAAGGTCAATTGCCTTATATTGATACAAATATATTCAACAATATTCCGAGAAAAGATTTCGCTTGGAATGTGAATAGCATTTCGAGGAACTTGCATACACATTCCGGATATTTGCTTTCCATTTATTGTGTGATGTGTAAACGCTGCTGGCTGTACATTTGTATGTCATCTGTAGAATTTGCAACATTATGTGCATCAGCAAGGTTAGATTCATTACGAATTTACACCTAATAGTTATACGATGTTATTGATAACTTAATTGATATCTTTACCTACATACATGCCTTATATACAATACCAGAGATGCATACGAACTAAAATATTTATTTTACGTATGATTCCTGTTATAAAATTTACGATCTTTTCCCTCTAGAGAGTAATTTGCAAAGTGCATTTAGTTTTATACACCCAAGAAATGAGATTATATCTTATAAATTGCTTGCACGTGATAAAATATGAAATGGACACAGAGAGAAAGAAATCTTTTTAAATATGGCTCTAATAAATTTAGTGCTTTTAGACGGTATGAAAATATTCATGGAAATAATAGTACAGAAATCTAATTGCATTAATTTCAGTCAATAATATTCTGACGGTTTAAAAGCGTAATAACGTGTAATAAATCATTGTATCCGTTAGCTCGTATACATATGCAAACGTAGGCGAGTTATTCGGTATTCCTGAGCTATTCACATGCAAATATGCTCCCTGGTATCTAATCTATATTTAGGCAGAACGATTGTGTGAGGGATATGATTTATACAATAGAAAGTAATATATGGGTATTGAAATTAAAACATCATGAAGACAAGCTTTCTTTCACATTGAATATAAGGGATGAGCTTGCAGTGTTAATTAAAGCAGAAAACTGTTGTGATTAATTCAATAAAAAAAGAAATATTGAAAGATGTTTTAGGCCCCCAATCCAATCCAATTAGCAGGAAATGATAGTGATAGTGATAGTGTTTATTTTCAAAGTAATAACAATTACTTGAACATCATGTTCAATGTATGTATTGGTCAATAACCAATACATACATACAGGCTGTTTTGAAACATCGTTTAAAGATTTTAGGGGCATGTAGTACGATCGAAAATATGTTATAATAATATAATATCTTCTGATACTGGACGGCAGAGAATAGCATGTACTCCACAGATAGAAGATCGAATTTTGAATATTATTGATGAAAACTAGTGTTAGAAGAATTTCGACTCAAGTGGGTGTAAGCAGCAATCTTGTTTGGAGAACTCTTCATGAGCAACTCCTATACCCCTACCACATCCAACGGGTACAAGCCCTTACTGCTCCGGATTATCAAGCGAGAAGGGCTTTCTGTGAGTGGTGTTTGCAAACAGCTGCTAATCGGCCAGATTTCGCTGATAACATCCTTTTCACTGATGAACTACTCACTTTTACTAAAAATGGAATATTTAATTTCCACAACAATCACGTTTGATGTAACGAGAATCCTCATACTACCGTTGAAGCCAGGCACCAGCAACGTTTCTCTCTAAACATCTGGTTAGGCATGATAGGTGAACGGTTGTTAGGATCGATTGTTTTGCCACAACGCTTAACAGGTTCTGCATACCTCGAGTTCTTGGAAAATATTTTACCTGAACTTTTGGATGATTTACCTATAAATCTAAGACTAAACCTCTGGTATGCAAGATGGAGCTCCACCGCACTTTACGCGTGCTGTTAGGGAACATTTTAACAATGAATTTCCTGGGAGATGGATAGGGCGAGCAGGTCCCATTGCTTGCCCTACAAGGTCTCCCGATCTAAACCCTTTGGATTTTAGTATCTGGGGTTATTTGAAAAGTTTAGTGTACGCAACACCGATTGCCAGATAATACAAGAAAAACCCTTTGAAAGAGTGCGCGCTTCCTTTGAAAGCAGATGTAGATCCTGTGTCGAAATGGAAGGACGTCATTTTGAACATTTTCTTTAGTCATAATCTATTTTATGTTAAAATGCAATAACATCTTAATAAAAACCGCTAAAGTAAACATTCTGCCCTTTGCGATAAAATCGCTGTTATCTCGTAAACTGTTAATTTGTGGACATATGTTTTTTATGACTTTTAACCTTATTTTGGATCGTACTACATGCCCTCAAAATCTTTAAGCGATGTTTCAAAACACCCTGTATATACATATATAATATTATAAGTGCAATGGACATGGTAAGTACATAATAAACTAACAAAATACATAAAACATGTGGATAAATATCACGAAACTAACAACTCATTTATCACAAGCAAAATCGTCTATGGAATAATACGCGTTTTCCAGAAGGTTACTTTTAACTTTGGCCCCAAATCTGTTGTAATCCAGACCCTTCACTTCCTCTGTAAGTCTATTATATAAGCGCACTCCCCAATAGTCCACATACTTTTGTGTTGTTTTCAGGCGATATAACGACGGTCTCAGTTGATTTCTGAGACGGGTATCATGCTCGTGTACATCTTCATTCAACACATACCTTTCTTTCTTCGCATGAACATGTTTCACTGCAGCTAGTAGGTAGGCTGACGGTAAGGTAAGTATTTTTAGTTTTATGAATTCTTGTTTACAGGATTCTCTAGGTTTCAGGTCTCCAAGTATACGGATGGCCCTCTTCTGCAGCAGAAATATACGGTTGGCTTCGGCACAAGTACCCCAAAATATCAGACCGTAGGTGGCCACAGAATGGAAATTGAGTGATAGGTCAGAAGGGCTGCCCGTTGACCTGCTAGATGTTTAATTCTTCGTATGGAGTATAGGGCTGACGTCAGTCTTCTCGCCACCTCGTCACCATGTCTCCTCCAGGTTAAACAATTGTCTATATGTAGGCCAAGAAGTTTAACACTACTAACCTCAGTGGATGGTTTCGTATTGAAGGTAAGTTCCTGGGTTTTCCTGTATTGACTATCAATCTATTATGCTTCAGCCATCGCATTGCTTGTTCTAAGGCCTCATTCGTATGTTGATTAAGAGCGGCAGAATTACTTCCTTTGGTTAGTAGTGTTGTGTCGTCAGCGTACAATAAGTGCTATCGATGTTTACTGCCAAATCATTAACATATATATTAAATAGTAAGGGTCCTAAAATGGAACCTTGTGGAACCCCTTGGAAGACAGAGCTTGCACTTGATGTTGTCATATTCTGGCTCACGTACTGTATTCTGTTGGATAAATACGATTTTATCAGCTGTAGACTCTTGCCCCTGACTCCATAATAATCCAGTTTACGTATGAGCACAGCATGGTCCACCGTATCAAATGCCTTACTCAGATCACAGCACGTTAATGTTGCACGTCAAAGTGAATATGAAAGGAGACTGTTTGCAATTATTTTGTATTATTATCTGAATAGTCAAGCCATGTTGTATTAAAAGGAAAGCGTTTGCTCTAACAATTTAAAACATCATTTTAACATTCGTTAACTGTTTTGTAAAACACGCGACGATTGATTATCATTAATTTAATAACTCCAGATAACATTAGTTTAATGATTGTATTTATTTGTTTTAATTTTCGATACATATTTAATCAAAATTGAATGGCATTACCAATTAATCGATGTAATTCATTAGGGTTTGGTGTTTTATTAGTTAACGCAGGATTGCTTGATTTTCACATATTATATGACCTATATCCACCCCTTTATAAGTGCAATCTAAATAAATGGGCAGCATTGGGAAATTAAATTAATTTTACTACTAAACCCTTAACGATTGAGATAATTAATGTTTTCCTGATAACACTGCTAACCTTAAAGATTGAATCTGCTTTTTTTTCTGTACAGGTGAATAAGTCTTTTAAGCAGCAGTTTAACAATGCCATCTACTGCAAGGTAAAAGGGAACTATTTTATTTCACATGTAAAACATCATCAATTTTTTTTTTCTTTTTAAATTCAATATATACGTATGTACGAACTACATAAAGGTTTATTTATAATATTTTGAGCAGACATTTGTGAGCTAACTGTTAAGTCAAACTGAACGAACGCGTTATTACTACATGCTTGTACACGAAAGAGAATATTAAAACTGATTGGTTTATTTCAAATATGTTTAAATTAGCAAGTCAAGCGGAGGTTAATTATATTCTTAACATTCCTGTGTGAATTAAATCCAAACGTATTTTAATTTCTTATTGTATTTTTTGATAAATATACATTGTATTGTTATAATTCTTGAAACTATACAGGGTATCGCACCACAAATGTCAGCGATGAAATCAATTTCTTTTATTATGTTATTTTTTTTTTGGCATCGGGAATCTCAAAGGATTCAATACACAGAATTTTAAAGAACCATAAAATGAAGCCGAATTCGTTCCACCTGGTTCAAAATTTGAAAAAGTAAGACCAAGACAAAAGAGAACAATTTTGTGCATTTATTTTAACGAAGCGCCAAAGTCATAATGATTTTTTAGAAAATGATATACTAAGAGACCATGTTTTATAATCTAATTACAATAAACTTACCGTTTTATACAGGTGTTCATCAAATTAATAGTTAATCAAATAAGAACTCAAATTCTCAAAATTGTTTATTGACTTTTTGAGTTTATGCTAAAAGGGGTCCTGAGAGAAATTATCCTAAATCAGGCGTTTTTGAGATACCTATTATATTAAATCAGTTTAAAGAAATTACAAAAAAAAAATACTATAACAGAAATAGGCTTTGCAGGCTAAAGTGACAGATCAAATGAATTATCTGACTTTTCTAAATACCTTAGGTAACTAGATACATTAGAACTATTTATGTAAAAACAGTAAATCGTGCAAAAAAGATTATTAGGCGTATTCTGTAAGTATACGAAGACTAAAAGCCTAAGCTGTAAATCTTATTCGATAGGTAAATCGTTAAAAAGTGCATTTGCTGGTAAGCTAAAAAATAAGGCGTTCATTAATTCAAGTTGTAGCCACTAAAAATTCTAATTTCATTAGTTTTAATTTTTGTATAGCCTGTAGAAGATAGCAGGTTTATTATGATTGGATTATATAAAATATAATACATTGCACTATAAACTGCACTAACTCAAACACATCAAGTATTCGAAATATGAAAATTAGGTAGACTTTCACAAAATTCGAATTATTTGAAAAACCTTGAAGTTTAGGTGTTTGATTCTTTTTAACAATTAAATTAAAATAGACAGTTATTTTAAGAATCCAAAAATGCAATAATATACCGAGGGTTCTATTAAAAAAAAACACAACTTTCATACTTTTAGGGCTTTTGGAACATTCTGTCTGATAAATAAAAATAAAATAATTTCAAAAAGTAACGATAATAAGCTCCCATATATTTCAAAAGTGACACCTTTTGAATTATTTTGGCCACAATATCCCATGCTGTATAGCGTGAATAACTCTGTATTTGGAAATAACTTTGACCACGTAGCGAACAATATTTTTCCTTCTTATTAAACTAAAAGAGTGTCTTATTTTCAACATTTCATAATTTTATATTTCTGGGAATTGGGCAGATCAAAAATGTAGGTATACCTTTGTCTTCTGAATCAGATGCAGATGTAAAATATTCGTTATCATGTTTTGATTTCATAGATTCAGCTTAACTGGCATCGAAATCTGGATACATGGCGAAAAGCATATCTTTTTTTTAATTTTCGTTAAACCCAATAACTTCGAAATACTTGGTGTGCTTTTTAGTTCTCTGCATGAATCTCAGAATTTCTGCAGCATTAGTGAAAACCCTCAGCATTCTTTTCACTCTATCTCTCTTCAATAGAGAAGTATTTCTACCATGGACCTTTTTGTGGCAATGTCTAACTGTTTTGTGGGAGGAGATATTGTGACCTCCTCATGCCACTGCTTTCTAAAGGAGTCGCGTTCAACAACTGAAATTTCATGTTTTTCGCTGTTTTCAGCAGTCTCATCATGGTAGCAAATTTCATGATCACAACATTTCAGTTCTTGTGTAAACACACGCAGACTTCCGCAATCCTTGGCCATATGTTAGTGAGGGGATGGCACTACTTCGCTTTATAGTTGCTCCCCAGGACTGCATCTAGGCGACATTTCTTCCTCAATCGCGTAGGAGATCTTCAGGACTGTAACTGCTGTTGCTGTTGACCTGAAACTTGTGTTAAGTTTCACTCTTCAATTTCTTGTATGAAATATTTTTTTTTAATTATCAGAACAGCTTCAATGTTGTTTGCGTAGACTTCATAAATTGGACACCACATTAAAACAATGAATTTAAATTTTGATCTAATTAAGAAAATGTATAATTAACAGGTTAACTGACATATTCACATCAAAATTCCATTTAGAAAATTTTTTACTTCTATATTTTTGATGCCTTTAAAATCTTTATTTTATATATTATAATTAATATACAGACACTTTAGCAGTGTACGTAGGATCCGCGTGAAAAACCTATCGCTCTTTGCAAAATATAAAATAAACATTACTTGATTGACATTTTTCTAAGCAAAAATATTTGAATCTTATTATTAGTTAGTTTTTTCTGCCGAAAAATAAATGTAAATCTAGGAAAACACGAGTGTCTTGTTGTTTACATCGGATTCGATAATATCAGCTATTTTATTCGATATTAAGTAGGGTAGAATCCCGAACCTCTGCGTGTCGCCACACAAATTAACGTACTCCGATGTAATTTTACTTGGACACGATCGGTGTTAAAAATAGATGTAAATTAACCATTTTGGGTGTGACGTAAGCCAAGGTATCTAAAACGCATTTGCGTCAAAACATCCTTGTGTAAATAACGTAAAGATGGAAGCGCAGAATATGAAAGGTTGACGCATCGTCATCAAATAATAAGTTGTTTTCAAGGTCGATCCGATATGGAAATGTAAACATCGATTGAACAAAGTATTTGCAAGAAACTCAAGAATATTTTCCAAACTTCTTTTCCTATTATTAACGACTCGTTACTCGAAAAATTGCAATTTAAATTACCGTAACGATAAAAAGTTTCTGTAGGGAAACGAGGAGAGATAACCGACAACAATAAGACCGCAATAAAATGTTTTTATATGCATTCAGAGTATCTGGAAAGTTCAAGATCACTCTAAAACGATTCTGGAAGTTTAAACCGATAGCGCAGTCATTTAGGACGATTAATGGATTTGGAAGGGCAAAGAAGTGATAAAGAGAAATCTACGTTGGGCTGTTGGTCGTTGAAATCCCCAAACTTCAAGAATTATTGATTGTTTCGCTTCTATATATTTACTTATTTCAAATTAAAGGTTTCCGTTTTGTTTGGTTAAGTTTGCGATGTTGTTCTTTCGTCGAAATTGAATCCCAAGAAGATTGATTATTGACTGAAACGAAATCACTTAAGTGCAAATATGCGGTATTACTTTTTCTTTAGAAAAATGAAATGTTTGCAATAAATACCGTTTTCATTTTAGATTTTTTACTTTTTCCTATTTAAGGTCAATTCGGGTAAATGCGTATAAGGTTTGTATCTTTACTTGGTTTTAACCTAACCGATAGTCGTACAGAATTTCTGAAATTTAAACATAAACATACACTTGATAATAAAAAAAGAGAGAGTTATGACGCCTTTATAAGATCTTCAAAAAACAAAACCAAAGCAGTTTAGTCGTTATTTCGCGGAACCACCACATGTAATTCCACTGCGCATAAGCTGCTTGAAAATTTTCATGAACGACTTGAACTATGTAAATTCCTTAATGATACAAATTTTATTCATAATACTTCCTCTTTAAATACAAAATATCCGCCACATCGATGCTAATATCAATAAAACTTTAAATTCTTTCTTCATAATGCCTGTTGATGAAAGTGATATAATACATTCCATCAACAACTTAGATAGTACAATGACTGCAAGCCATGATTCGGTCTCATTTTACATTGTTAAACATTCTATGCATTTCATTGCCACGCCTTTGGCTTACCTTATAAATTTCTCATTTAATAAAGGATTTTTTCCAAATGATTTAAAAATAGCACTAGTTAAACCCATGTATAAAAAAGGTGATCCCAATAGCTTAAGCAACTACAAATTGTAAGATATATGAGAGCTTTATAAAAGACAAACTAGTTAATTATTTTACCAAATTTAACTTATTTTTAAGCAGTCAACATGGTTTCTTGCCAAACCGTTCTATTAATACAGCGCCTTTCAATTATATTCGGCGAATTTTGCATTTAATCGATGCTAATACACCTGCCATTTCTATGTTTATTGATTTAACAAATGCCTTCGGTAATGTAGATCGCAATCTACTTCTCCACAAAATGGAAAGATATGGTATCAATGAGGTGTCTCTTCAATGGTTCCGAAGCTACCTGTCCGAACGTAGACAGAGGATAGCTATTGATGAATTTCAAT
Organism: Protaetia brevitarsis; assembly: GCA_004143645.1. Classification (NCBI taxonomy): domain Eukaryota; kingdom Metazoa; phylum Arthropoda; class Insecta; order Coleoptera; family Scarabaeidae; genus Protaetia; species Protaetia brevitarsis. Next base: position 2,772,365 of record RXPK01000050.1, on the reverse strand, counting down.
CCAATTTACGTGTAGTAACGAAAGCCATTCCCTAGGGTTCTGTTCTGGGGCCTATCCTTTTTCTAATCTTTATTAACGACCTCCCATTTAAAAAACGATCACGTGATATTATATGCATATGCATATCATCTGCATATGATATTACCTTCACTCTGGAATCAAGCAACATTTACAACCTTTCCGCGATTGCAACATAGTCTACAACCGTTTGTGTCAATGGCTATCCCAAAATGGTTTAATTATAAACACTGATAAGACAAGATGCATTTTGTTCAAGAATAAACACAAACATCAGTTTCAAAGTTTCAACTTACACAATAAAGTAGTTCCGTTTGTTCAGAACTGTAAACTACTGGGAGTTACCATTGAGGAGAACCTCCATTGGGGGTCTCATATTGATAATCTCTGTGGAGAATTGGCTCGAGAATGTTTTGCTCTTATTAATCTTAAAAGATCATGTATGTCACATTAGAAGTACTCATAATTTATTATTACTCTTTTATAACTTTTATTCCAAGATGACCTTTGGAACTATTAACTGGGGTTGTGGCGACAGTAACTATCGAATATTTTTACTACAGAAAAGGGCTTCAAGAATTATTTTTAGTCTTCCATGGTGTCAAACTTGCAAAGAGATATTTCAGTCTCATAAGATGTTAACCTTTTATGATGCTTACATTCTCGATGCAGTCTGTTTCGTACTGCTGTGGTCGGACACCCAATTTTCGCGAGAGTTTTTTTTAAGTTGCATAGATTTTGTCAAGTTTACTCCGTTCAGCCTTTGTCAATGTTTCGAGAGAGTTTTCACAGTGGTAGATTTAATTTTTATATAAGATTTACTTAATGAGTTATATGTTTAATTTATTTAATTTTGTGTTAAGCTTTTTTTTAAAATTAATTTCACTCTTTAAGATATCTTTTATTTGCTCATGTTGTTCAATGTTTATTGTAGTAGTTTTCTTCGGTGAATTGTGCGGCTGCGTTGCACGTAGTCGAGAGTAGGATTTTTGTATGTATACGACTGTTCAACCTTGTCGCTCAGTTCCTTGGTTGACTTGCTTGCGTGAGTACATGTATTTTTAATTTGTTTGCTGCCATTTAGTTAATACTTTTGATATCTTAATTTGATTCGCATAATTTGAATTTTATTTCGTCCATCAAGGAATTCGCTTAATAATAATTCTTATTATATTGATGTGTACACATTATAGATATGAGATCATTTATTATTTTTGTTCGGGATGATATTTTAGTTTAAAGAGTTAATTTTTCGTTTTAAATTTTGCTGATTCGTTTTTAATTATCTATCACCTTGGTTCCGGTGAATAGAAGCTTTGTGCTTGCTTTTTGTTTTTTTCTTTTACTTATATTTGTCCATGTTTAATTTAGTTTGTTTTACTTTGAAACCACGTGGTTTGAAATTGTAAGAATTACGATTATCTTCCTGAGCAAATTAATCTTTTGCTTTGATATAGGATTTAGCATTTTCCTATTATAATTTTGGAATCAAATGCAGTTTTTGATTTAGGCCAGAACCCTCTGTTCACGGTTTTTTTTTTTTTGCAAATTGTAATTAACTCGTTTTTTTTTCTTTTTTTCTTTATAATAAATTTTTAATTGTGAATTAACGTCTTTGGGTCAAAAATTCTGTTCTTTTATTTTAAATTAAACCTTTTCCATTTTTGGGGTAATTAAGAAAGTCAGTTTTCTTTCACCCACAATTTACTTGTCGGGGTTAGATACAAGTTTTAATTTGCGAGGGTAACTCTGAGGTTAATTGTTCTTTTGCGCCCTTTTAATTTTTATCCGTTGAGCTAGCTAATTTAATTTTTCATTTTTTTTAAATTCATTTTGCATTGTCAATTCAGTTCATTACACAGCAGTACTGCTATGGTCTGGCACCCGGGTGTCCGGAAATTCAAATTTGTATTTTTATTAATTCCAAATCATCTTTATCAATGTAACGATAGAGTTTCCACAATTTTAATATTTTATTTTGAAAAGATTTTGTTAATAGAATTGTTTGTTAAGTTTAATGTAATTGTTCAGTTGTGTATTTTAATTTCATTTATTTCTACATATTGCCTTCATCAGTATTGTAATTTTGTAGTTTATATGCTAGAATTTTCTTTGCATTTCATGTGCCGCTTTGGCACGCAATTGTAAATTGTTATATGTATGCGATGTTTGGGCCCCTAAAAGGTAGTTCCTTAAACGATGCCGGAGTAAGTACATGTTGTTTATTTTCTTTGATGCCATTTTGGTTATTTCATTTTTATTTATTATTATTATTTTATATGTTGTTCGTTTAATTTGATATTTTTATCATCTTTCAAGGAACTCATTAAATAATTGCTGTTGTATTTTATTTGTGTGCACATGTCAGATGTAAGATCAGTTATTGTAATTTGTTTTAGAAGATGTCGTTGTTTTAGTTTAAAGAGTTTAATTTTCCGTTTCTTAGTTTTCAAATTAGTTTTTTTTAGTTAATCACCTCGGTTTAGGTGAAAAGAAGCTTTGTGCTTGTGATTAAATTTCAATTATATTTAATATTCTTGTTTTATCCACGTTTAAGTTAATTTTAGTGTGTTGTAAGTTTGAGACCACGTGGATTTTTTGTGAAATAGGATTTTCTTCTAGAATAAATTTACCTCTTTTGTTTATTAAAGGATTTGCATCGTCCTTTTTAATTGTAGAGTCTAATGCAGTTTTTGTTTCCGGCCAGAATCTTAGTCGTGTAGTAGAAGATAGTCGATTTACTTACGCCCACATTTTACTTTTCAAGATTAGTTTAATTGCGAAAGTAACCCTGAAAGTAGATGTTCTTTTGCGCCCTTTATTTTTATCCGCTGAGCTAGTAAATTTTAATTGTCATTTATTTTTTTTTCACTTTGCATTTATGCATGTACCATCAGTACACAGCAGGAATTTTGTGCTGATAGGCCACGGGATTGTGATTACAATTTGAGAAATATGGATTATGTTACCACCACGACACAAAACTGCTCGTTTTAAAAAAAAAATAGTTTCTTGGCATGTAAACTTTATAATGTTTTACTTAACAACTTAAGGTTAATAGTTAGCTATAAATTATTTCGCTGTAATGTAAAAAAACACTTATGTAAGTTAAGTTGTCTAAGTCTAGATGATTATTCCTTCGTTTCATTCTTTCCCTGCGTAATTGTATTATTTTGGTCTTTCAAAATAAAATTTTATTTTATTGCAATACTAGTTATAATATACAAATCTGAAACATTTTCTATTTTTAAAAGCTACGATTTCTAAAATCTTTCCCGAGATATAGAATTTCACGCTGACCTTTTATGTTCTATTCTCATAATTGTTCCGACAATCATCAAAGACAAATATAATGTGCTGCAAGGCATTCAATTAAATATAGCTGTTAACTTGTTTTCTTTGTGTCGGTATTTTCATTTGCAACAAAAAGCATTCCAATACTTCATTTCTTCTTGCTATCACTTCAATGCTATAAGCAAATAATAGTACCCAAGTTTTCATTTTAATTCAGCTGTATTCAGCAATTCTATGGTGTAGAATAATCTTTATATTTGTAAGGACCGTGAAGTCTATTCTCAAAACGTCTGGGATTTTATCACAAAGGAGTTTCGCCATTTGAGCGTCTACTTTAAATTTCTCTTGTTACAGGTTTTGTTTTTTTTACAAAACTAGTCTAGACCAATTACTTTATAACGAAGGCGTCTGTTATACCAATTTAGTAGGTTATCAAAATATCACAGAATCAATTTTAATTTTAAACGATGGACAGTCAATCGATTCTCATTACACCACCTGAAGCTCGAAAATGGTAGGTATCGCAAATTTAATTATTTTTCCCGGCCGTATTTTATCAGATACGCATCCATCATGTTGAGCAAAAAATACACTACAAATTCCCAATAAGATTCGGTCGTATTGTTAGCGCGTTTATTATATTCCGGATAACTGAATAGCATTGCTGATATCGCACTTGAATACCAAGTGTACGTGCTTGCCAACATGCAGTTATTGGAATTTCTAACGACTGCACAATATCGTTGTTATAAGATCCGACAATGGAAGCACCATAATAACAGAATTCGAGACCGTCTTCGGATTTTACGATTGTGCATAACATATGCGTCTAGACAAGTAGTAACTAACTGCAACTTTATTATTTGTTTACAGTTACATCCGCTGGACTGTAAAAGCGTAAAGTTCAAGAACGGAAGCTATTTCAACACTGTTCAGTTATATTTCCTCAGGGCAAATCCTTCATTTGTCAGGCGTTATATTTGCTGAACTGTATTAACGTAATACAACTTGATTTAGTTAATTGAAGAAAATAATAATAATAAGTGACGTAATTCAAAATAATTGTAAATGCACAACGTCTAGGAATACTGTGTATGATGTACCAAGTACACTGACGTCAATGTAAAATGTTTACAGACTAAGGAAACTCATGCGTTATTACATGTTAAATTAATTTATAGCCGGTATATTTCAAATGTCCTAAGTCACAGGCCCTAAGACGCAGTTTAACAGTGGCAATAATGCACTGGAAAATATAGATTTTTAACAAAAAGTTCGCAAAAATATAAACAGTTCACCTTATTGTGTTATCGTGTAAATCGGATTTTTATTTCAAATGTACTTGTACATTATTTAGTTATGTAAGGCGTACTGTGGGCGTACTTTCCAAAATGCGTCATCAATAGATGCGGAAGAGCATATCTTATATATTGGTACCTTGGCATCCCTATTTCTCCCTTCCCGAATGATTCTGATATACGATACCCCGACTATAGGTCGATTGATTAATATGTATAACAGGTACTATTTGATAAAACAAAAAAGTTTAATTCAAAATAGTATATCTACTGGTTATCATCATATCATCATATCATATCTTTATTAACCCATTTTGCTATACAAAACATGGGGTCAAAGGTCTCTAGCCTGACCCCAAGCAATTATGTTATAGGAAATTGTTGGGTAAACGTATTGCTGTGGCCGGGGTGCCAGGTTTTCGTAAATTCTGTGATCTTTCTGTGATTTCTCTGATTTGACTTTATCAATGTTTCGTGGGAGTTTGCTCAAATTCGTTATGTTAATTTTTGTATAAGAGTTAGTTATTGAGTTAATTGTTTAATTTATTTATTTAAATGTTTAGTCGTTTAAATTAATTTCACTCTTTATTATATTTTTATTTGCTCATGTAGCTCATGTCCTTCTTTGAGGAGTTCTTCTTCTATGATATTTGTGCGTGGCAGCGCACGCAGCTGTAGAATTTGATATGTATGCGATTGTTAAACCCTGTGAGGGGCTAGTTCTTTGAAAGATGCCGTGTAAGTACTTGTAATTTTATTTTTATTGCTGCCATTTTGGTATTTCATTTATATTTAAAGATTTGTTTCGTTAATTCTGATTTATATCATCCATCAAGGAACTCGCTTAGTAATAATGTGTATTATATTCTTGTGTGCACAAATTAGATATAGGATCATTTATTATTTTAGTTCTGGAAGATACATTTAGTTTTAAAGAGTTAATTTTTTCGTTTTTTTATTTTTTGCTGTTCTGTAATTAGTTTTAATCTCCTCGGGTTGGGTAAATAGAAGCTTTGTGCTTGTATTTAAATTTTTCACATATTTGTCCACGTTTAATTTAGTTTGGCTAATTTTGAAATCACGTGGATTTTTGTGTAAAAAAAGGACTATCTTCCTGAACTATTTTACCTTTTTGCTTTGTTAAAGGAATTTGCATTGTCCTTTTGTAAATTAGAATCCTAATGCAGTTTTGATTTCGACCAGGACCTTTTGTCCAAGGTTTTCTTTTTCTGCGTACTAATTATTGATTGTTATTAACGTCATTCTAAATTCTGTTATTTTATTTTGATTAAACCTTTTCAATTTTTGGGGTAAATTAAAGAAAGTCAGATTTCTTTCACCCACAATTTACTTTTCGTTCAAGTTTAATTTACTAGGGTAACCCTGAGTTTAATTCTTCTTTTGCGCCCTTTTTATTTTTATTCGCTGAGCTAGTTAATTGAATTTTCATTTTTACTTTTCATTTTCCATTTTCTTTGATACCATCAGTACACAGCAGTATGCATAGTAAGCGCTTAAAAGAGCCTCAGTATTTAAAACCTCCCTCAGGGTATGCATCATATCGTAAGCCTTTTGGAGCCTACAACAAACATTTTCCACTTGAGTGTCCCAAGTCAAGTGGCAATCAAGGTAGGTACCAAAGAGATTGCATACTCGGGTAACAGGGATCACGGTATTATTATAATATATGTCCTTTAGACTAGATTTTCTATATTTATTGAAAAATTCAGTAATAACGATTTTTTCGTTATTAACCATAAGTTTATTAGTTCTACACCATGTATTAAATTCCTTTATAACAGTTTTGATGTTTATTAAATTAAGATTATCCTTATTAGATCAGATATTACCATGCAAGAATCATCTGTATATAAGAACACTTTCCAACCGATATATGATTTGGGAGATCATTTATAAATAATAAGAATAATAGCGGGCCAAGGCTGCTACCCTGGGGGGTGCCAATATCCATGCTGAATTCATCCGACCTTACCTCACCAATCCTGACGACGATTTTTCTATTTTCAATAAAAGATACTACCCAGTCATTCATGACACCTCGTATGCCGATATCGTAATTTTTTTTGATAGAAATGATATATCAACAGAATCAAAAGCTCGCGTTAGGTCAAACACCACCACAACATCCATCTCCTCATGGATATATTGCACACATTCAACAGTTTCCAGTCTCTCTGTGAAAACCAAGTCTGAAACCATATTGACAATGTTGAAATTAATTTTATTTTGTGAGAAAGATACACTCTGGCAGCTAACAAGTCTCTCAATTATTTTCGAAAAAATATTTGCAACTGCAATCGGTCTATAGTTTTCTATGTTTTTAGGATCTTTTTTCTTATGAATCGGTATAACAGCAGACGATTTAAAAAACGAGGGCAATTTACCACTAGATATTGATAGATTGATAACGTTGGCGAGATGTGATGATATCTCCATAGAACACTCCTTCATCACCCTATCGTGTATCCCATCCAGGTCAACAGAATTTTTATTCGGCAATTTAGTTATCATATCATGCACTTCCTCCCCAGAAACTGGATTACAATAAAAGGTTTGATTTAAATACTGTGAATTAATGGTTGTGCTGTTACATATATACTGTAAATTGATGTTTAAAGTGTTATTAGCAGGACTCCGAACAACATTTTGCGAAATCGTTAGCAAAATATATATTTTCTAAATTCCTTCTACATGCAAATTTAGGTTTCACAAGCTGCCTCATTTGTACCTTGCTAATGCTCTCCATAATCCTTTCAAAACTTTAAACTGAATTAAAAGCAAAGTTTATCGAAGAAAGCTACATTTATATTTCAACAATCTTGGCGTCTGTCTAGACTTGGATCGGATGAAACGCCATGATACTTTGCTACCCTTTCGTTTAGAATGCTTTAATGAAAACCTCTTGATCCCGCGCCGCGCGTCGTCGCGTATTTCCCCACTGACGCCAAATAATTTATTAGATACACGTCTCGAGATCCAGCGAATCGCTTCATTCATGTTTCAAAAGTTCGCATTCAGTTCGTTGCCGATTATGAGGCCCTTATAATCGACTCTAATTTAGCGCAGCACTGCTTATATTGAATGTTAACAGCGGCGATGTCGTAGTCGAAGGGAAAACACACGGAATTCGGATTTGTTACAGATGATGGAATGGATTAAATCGATTCTAACTTTTGGTCGTTTTATCCTTTCAAATTTCGCTGGTGATTCTGTGGAATGGTTTCAATCTGCAATTGTTAGATTTCAATTACATTTTACAGTGGAACGATTTCTAGGAAATTTTTCATTAATATCTCGAAGATCGAAGATTCACGTTATAATTGAAATTGCTACACATTTTCAGATTTGTGGTTTTAGGTATAAAAGAACTTTGATTTTATTTAAGATTTCCTGAGCAGATTCTTCTAAATTGAAGTTTTTATTGATACAGGTTTCCTATTTTTTACTTTACTTGTCCCCTTTCTAGTGTATTTACAGAACGTATGCACTGAGAAAAATGCTAGACGTGATGTCAATAATCCACATTCATTGAGTGAATATTCATCGACAGAACGAAACGTGTCATTGTTATGATAAAATATTATTTGCAATTTTTTGATTAAGTAATAACAAGATTCATTAGTGAAATAAATTACTTTTGATTACACTATGTAACAATTCGTATTAATTGTTTTGTCTTTGGGTTGTAACAGTCATTTCCTATTTTCTTATGTCATAGAAGTATAAAAAGAGTAAATTATTCCCCACAAGCTTTGCTTTTCTGGCCAAGACAATGATATTTTAAAATTTACAAGCGAACCTAAAATGAGTAGTAGTACATATTATGTCGTCATCCTAATGTCGACGTAGAGTTGATCAGAGCCAGATGATGACTTCATATGTGGAGATGATGAAAGAGATGCATACTACCACAACTATGAAGACATCCACGACTTAGTTAGAGATCTTGAACTCTTCAAATCCAATGGCGAGCTTTTGACCTCTAGGCTGAATTTGTGGATGAAAGTGTGCAAGTTGTAGGTCAAAGAGAGCGTCACAAAACTTTTTTTAGCTTCTTCACCTATCAAGATGGGCTCTGCTTACCACGATGTGACTGGTCTATTTGAGGCAATTGGGATCGCCGGTAATCCGAATGAGTGGCGCTTCTTCATTGACAGCTCTTCAAGGAGCCCCAAAGCAGTACTGCTGCGTAATGGTAATAAGTATTCATCTCTTCTCCTGGGTCATTCAGTGCACCTCAAAGAGGATCACTTTAACATCAAAACCTTGCTGAAAGTTTTGAACTATGATAAGTATGAGTGGAAGGTCATCGTTCTTTAGAAACATGTTATTTGATGTTCAAAATTACTTTAGGATGCTTGATTTTGCTATAATTAAGAAAAAAAAGTATTGTTTTGAGAATAAACTACCCTTACTTTTAAAGATATCAAGAAGCTCCATTAGAAAAAAAGTATTTGAAATCCCCAAGCATACTAAAATACCAATTTTCAAGTAGAAATCTAAAACATACATTTTTACATTTTTTTTTCACACATCTGGTGTAATTTTGTAAAATTCAATTTCTTTGATTTCTACTTTGTATTTTGGCACATTTAGAGATTCGAAGCCTTTTTTTTTTATATAGCTCTTTTTATGTTTTTAAAAATGAGGGTGTTTTAGTTTCAAGACAACTTTTTTTTTTCTTAATTTATAACAAAAGTTAAAAATTTTTAAGTAATTTTGAAACATAAAATATTTTTTTCTAAAAAAGCACCCACTTTATTTATATATTTTTTTTTTTTGTATTTTCAACAATAAAAAAAGATTTCCCATTTGTCTCATACTTTAGTGGATATACGATATACATTACATGTGTGGTTATATTTCAAATTTTCGTTGTTCTAGTCACTAAAGCAATGTTAGAGGGGATAAAAATTTTTTTATATTATTTTGGACAAAATCCAGGACAAAAAACGTGTTATTGAAACAAATCATTGTGCATTAGTCCATGGACAATATTTTCATACCTGCAATAAATAATTTTGTTAATAATATGCATATGAACGAATATATATTGTTATTTTTACATACAATTTTCATAAAAAATATTCACGATTTGAACACAATAAAGTGTAAAATGATACCTTCTTCGTTAGTTCAAAGATTTGCAATTTATTGCAAGAACATACAGATAGGATACCTTACTGAAAGATGTACGGCAGTGATTGAATTACCGATTTACGGCGCGATCGTTGATTGAGTGAGAGTTTTAAGTCCGGCCTCTAGAGGGCGTGCATTTAACTCATGATTTCTTAGGAGGATATCGAGAATAATACTTGAGAAACGATACTGACGAAAGTGAATTTACTTTTGGGGGTATGGTAAAGACGATATCCAGAAACTCACATTTCTATTCCTTTTTCTGCTTGCATGGTGATTCCTTCACAATGGACCATGACCCCTGCTACGGCAGCATTCTTATGGATAATTATTTAGGCATTTAAAACGAACCTGGTGTTCGCTACAACAATCATATATCTAAGCCAATCAAGCTACCATTTTATTTTCAATGATTTTCGTTTCATTAATACAAGGAATGATTTATTACTCAATAAATTCCTTCGTCATTTAATAAAATCGTTTTCATTGATGTGATGAACTCGTTTTTTCGAATCAATTTTTGGTTTAGTGTGTATTTACAGAATATATGAAAGAACGTCTTTCATCAGTTCTGCACTTCTTTCCAACTGTGGTATTTGAAAAAAAAAATCCTGAAGCATTGCAGGAAAATATTAGTACAAATTCGAATAATATATATTTTATTAAAAAAAGAACCCGTAAATATAGTTTAAGAACTGAATCAGCAAATAAAACGATATACTGTAACAAGGATTATTACATTATTATACTATACATGTCTGTTAGCGCAGCGTTAGATATTGCGTTTTATTAGATAATTTCAGACAGGCAAAATAGACGATTAAAATATTCCCTTGATGTGATTGTTGCCTTGCGTAAATTATCTTGATTGCGGATGCATATTAATTGCATATTTGATGCACGCGAGCGTGGATTTGACGTTTTGGCATAAGCGTACCGTTTCATACAATTTTAATTAAACTAGCGCTTAATAATTTCAAGCGTTCTAGTACATCAGCCGCACATGAAAAGCACAGACATATTGTTAGCTCACGTGAAAATTCCATCTTAACGTATACACAAGAGGGGAACTGAATACTTGTACACAGAGAGGAATCCAGGTAGTAAATAGTTACATGTCGCAGTAATTACGATTTCGTAAGAAAAAGGACTACAAATTAATAGACTTTAACGTACTGCTGTGGTTTATACAACCCAATTATCACTGAGATGTATTTTAAGTTGCATATTATGGTTGTTGTGATTTATTTGTTTAAACAGCTGATTTTCAATTTACCGAGAATTCGTTTTTGAGATTGTTTTGCTTTGAATAAGTTTAAGTTCAAGAGTTTATTGTATGATTTTATTATGTAGTGTTAAGATTTTTTTTAATTAATCCAGTCATTTAAATGTCTATTATTCGCTTGTGTTGATTTAATGCGTATTTTATTTAATATTGTTATTGCAATGTTCTACATCTGCATTGTACGAATTTTGAGAGAGGGATTTTTGTAAGAAAAACAATTGTAGGATTTTGTTAAGGACTTCCTTGTTCGACTATTGACGTGAGTAGACGTATTTCTTTAATAATTGTCGCCATTTTGTTATTCATTTTATATTGAAAAATTTAATTGTATACTCTTCTTTAATTATAGTCAATCAAGGAATAATTATTGCAATAATTGTTAGTGTAATAAAGTGTGCACCTTGTAGATATAGGATCAATTATTATTTTTTTGTTTAGGAAGATTTATTTTATTTTTTTTTTCTCTCTTCTTTATATTTCAAGAGTTAATTTTTGTGTTATTCTATTTTGCTGTATCTTTTTACTTTTCTATCACCTCGTTTGGGTGAGTAGAAGCAATTTTCTATCATTTAGCTTTTTCATTTTTGTAAATTTCTAGCATTTGTCCACGCTTAGATTATTTTAATTTGAGAAACCACGTGATAGAAGTTCAAAGATATTTGAATAATCTTCCTGAACAAATAAAACTTTTTTTTGCTTTGCATATGATAGAATAGCATTGTCCTATTTTAAATTAGAATCAAGTGCAGTTTTTACTTTAGGCCAGAACCTTCAGTTCAGGGTTTTTTCTGCACCATAGTAGTTTAGCCCGTTTTGTTTAAATAAATTGATTGTCTAATTAGCGTCACTGGGATAAAAATTCTGTTCTTTTATTTTATATTAAACCTTTACAGTTTTTCGTGCTTTTAAGAAAGTCTGATTTCATTTACTCACAATTTACTTTTCGGGGTTAGATTGAAGTTATAATTCGCGAGGGTAGCTCTGAGATTAAGTTCTTTTTTTTTAAATCTTTTGCGTTGAGCTGGCTATTTTTTTTTTTATTTTAAATTCATTTTACTTTTTTTATTTATCTCAATTAATAATTCTAAAATAAAATAAAAAAAATTATCATTTAATATTAGGTGTCGTAGGAAAGTTCACAGTTGTTTGTACGATCAAATATTGTTTGAATAGTAACGCAATTTTGTTAAAATTTGAATACATATTTTACGAAGTAGCAAAAAGTGTCTATTGTAGGGAAATATTGCACACATTCTATTATCGTTTCAAACTGTTAAAGTAAATGCCTTTACTAATATTTACTGTGACGATGTAACAATCAGGGCAGAAAAATGTTCGGCGGTTGCAAACGGCAAGAGTTAATTGTATGATTTAATTAATTTAGTGTTAAGTTTTTTTAAATTGATTCCATTTATTTATTTGTCTATTGTTTGCTCATGTTATTTAATGCTTATTCTATTGAATGTTGGCGTTTTGGTTATACGACTGCGTTGTACAATTTTAAGAGTATGATTTTTGTAAGAAAAACAATTGTAGAATTTTGTTAAGGACTTCCTTGTTCGACTATTGACGTGAGTAGACGTATTTTTGTATTTCATTGTTGCCATTTTGTAATTCATTTTGATAATCTAAATTTCCCATAAATTGTCTTTTATATAACCAATCAAGGAATTCATTTTGTAATAATTGTTAATAGATTAAAGTGTGCACATTATAGATATAAGATCATTTATTATTTTTGTTCTGGAAGATATTTTTAGTTTTTATTCTCTCATTATAGTTTAAAGAGTTAATTTTCCGTTATTCAATTTTGCTGATTCATTTTTATTTATCAATCACCTCTTTTGGGTGAGTAGTAGCATTGTTCTTGCATTTAGTTTTTTTTGTAAATTTTTAGTAATTGTCCACGTTTAGTTTATTTTAATTCTTGAAACCACGTGGATTGAAATTGAATGATTTTGGATAATCTTCCTGAACAAATAGTTTTACTTTTGCTTTGTATAGGAAATAGCATCGTCCTATTTTAATTTAGAATCAAGTGCAGTTTTTATTTTCGGCCAGAACCTTCAGTTCACGGTTTTTTTCTGCACACGTTGTAATTTTACCCATTTTATAAAATAAATTTGATTGTTAATTAGCATCTTTGGGTTAAAAATTCTTTTCTTTTATTTTCTATTTTAAACCTTTTCAGTTTTTCGGGTATTTAAATGAGTCAGATTTCATTCACTCACAATTTACTTTTCGTGGTTAGATTCAAGTTTTAATTCGCGAGCGGTAACTCTGAGGTTAATTGTTCTTTTGTTCAATTTAAAAATTTTATCCGTTGAGCTAGCTAATTTAATTTTTCTTTTTCTTTGTTAAATTCATTTTGCAATTTCATTTAATTCAATCTGTATCACAGCAGTACCTATAAATTTAAAATTTAATTCTGGAATCACAAGCAATAGATACTATTTGCGTATAAGGACTGTACATGAAACTGTATAGAATTGAGTATAGTGCGTGTTGTAAACAAAAAATAAATTATTATTATTATTATTATTTGTTTTTAATAATTTTTTTAATAATTTTTATAACTACTTTAGAATTGCTGGTTTTAGCTAGAAGTCATCTTATGCTAAAATAGTCTATATTCACATATCTAGCCTAAAGTACAAAGGATTGAAGTAAAACTATAACAATATTCAAGCCATTTCCACAATGTAAATAATTTTGTGCAAATAATTTTTGAATATTTTTAAATTACCAGTAAAATATATATTCTTATTCGATGAAGCTACTTACTGATGTGCAGTTTAATATACATTTCATTCAAGTTTGCCTTGAGTTTTACACTTCCCATCAACGTAAAAATTACCGAAAAAACAATAAAATGAAAACGCATTCTACTTTTCATTATTATAATTTCGTGAAAGCTCACAGCGATCTCGTTTTTGGTCCTTAATACATATTTACGAGACCATCGTCCTCCTTCAAATTGAAATTCCATCTCCAAATGTAATTCACCCACTTTATCTCTGCGTTTTTTCAGATCCGCAAACATTTTCTGAATTTCCCTTCACAAAGGTGCACGGCCGTGGAGTATTATGAAATTAGATTCAGTTCGTAACAGTGCACGTAATACGCGAATACGTGGATGTTTTTCAAGGAAAACGTTTTAGACTTTGTACGGCTTCGTGTGCGATTTTCTTTTATTTGCGATACCACACACATGAATTTACTCGCTCGTAAAAGTAAAGCTGCATGCATAGATATAGGGATGTATGTAGGTTATGCGTTTAGAAGAGGGAAATCAATATGTAATGGCACATTTGAATACGTATAAAGCTTCCAAGGTATATGAATTCACGTACAAAGGATTCTGATGAAATCGGATTACTTCTGCGGAAAGATTGAAGAATGTTTAGACGTAAAATGTGTTTACGTAGTGTTGATAGCGTAATATGAGCGCGTGGTAGAACACGTCTGAGAAGGTTCTAGGCGGATTTTTTTAAATCAATTATTGGGAAAGCTTTTAAATATTTAGCGATCGAAATACTGATGAATAACACTAGGAAACAGATTTTAACTTTACGTTTTACTTTCTCTTACAGTCGTAATAATAACAATAAAAAAATAATTCTGGCACGTCAGGTTTTGGTACAAATGTCATTGAAAAATAAATTTAATGATATAAATTAGGAAAGGTTAGATAATAATAATAATAATAATAATAATGTTTAATGTCCAACAGATCTTGGTAATCCAATTACAGGACATAATAAAAGGTTAATATGACAATAAAAATATGAGTAAAACATAGATACATAGGTAAAAAGAAATAGTATATTACAACATATTAAAAATTACAAATTTATGTCTAACATAATTAAAGAAAAAACACTTAAGCGAACCGAAAGGGATCTGAGTCACATTTATTGACATTTCTACACATGTGCGTTAGTGGTGCCTTAACAAGAACGTTTGTGTGCGCTCGGGGAACTAGAAAAGTGTCTGCGGATCTGGTATTATAACGAGGCACGATCAAAGCCACCTGAGATAAAAGGGATGGAGAATCCACAATTCCATTCATTAATTTAACTAAGAATTTGGCACTAAATTCATCTCGACGTTGGGATAAGGAAGTGAAACCGTGTTTAACTAGAAGATCATCGTAATTGACACCACGAGGTGGATAAATGTGATCGACTTTAAAAGACAAAAACTTCAGGAACCTCTTCTGCACTCTCTCCAACATTAGTCGCTGATAGATGTAATATGGATACCAAACCAGCGAGCCATATTCAAGTTTAGAACGGACTAGAGTAAAAAAGAGTAATTTTATAGCTGTAACATTGTTAAAAAATCGACAAGATCGGATCACAAATCCCAGCAGTTTAGACGCAGAAGAGAATAGATTGGTGATATGCATGCTACAAGACAAATAATTATCAAAAAGTACACCGAGGTCAGAAAAGCGAGTTACTCTAGCAATTTCAACACCACGTACAGAGTAATTAAATGAGATTGGGTTGGCATTCTTAGAAAAAGAGAGTACGGCACACTTATTGATGTTCAAATGGAGTCCATTGCTCAAGCACCACTCACTTAGTGTGGATAAATTTTTCTGCAGGTGAAAGCAGTCAGCCTCTGAATTAATGGCACTAAAAATCTTAATATCGTCAGCATATGCTAATACTTTACAGTCCAACAGATGAAGCAAGTCATTGATGTAAATATTAAAGAGCAATGGACCCAGCGTTGAACCTTGAGGCACACCCGCGCTTGGAGTAAAAGCGTCAGAACAAAATCCATTGTAATAAATAAAACTAGAGCGATCTTGAAGATATGACTTAAAGAACGAAATTACATTAGGCGAGAAGCCGAGGGAGTTAAGCTTGTAAATTAGGACGTTGTGATCTAATGTATCAAACGCTTTGCTAAAGTCAGTGTAAATTACATCGACCTGAGTACGATTATCAAGATTTTCGCTAATGAACTCAGTAATTTCCACCAAGTTGGAAATGGTAGATCTATTAGGAATAAAACCATGTTGATTAAGTGAAAGATATGGTTTGACGCAGCTGTATAATTTGTCATATAGCAAAATTTCGAAGACTGCGTAGTATACTTATCGGCCTATAATTTTTCATGTCAGAGCGATCGCCCTTCTTAAGAATTGGACTAATTCTACATATCTTCCAAGAGTGTGGAAACGTTTCAGTACGTAAAGCTAGGTTAAACAAAACAGCAAGAGGTTCACAAAGAACTGACGCACAATCACGGACCAAAAAGGATGGAAGGCCATCGCGTCCACAAGTAAAGGTAGATTTAAGTTTTTAATAAGAGTAAATAAACTCGTTCTTTCGTTTATATAGTAGTTTAATATATAATTACTGGTGTCGACTTTTAACAGCCATCTTCAGATCACTGGAAATGCAAATTGATCAATTGATTAGGATAAATAATTGTGTTAAAATTTAAATGTAAAACTGATGAAATTAAAACTAGTAGATGTAAATAATATAAGTTAACAATAAAAAAATTATGCATTAAAAGTTTACTTACACGTCAATAGGTAAAATTGTCTATCATTAATTTAAAAAAACACCAAACATGAATAATAAATTACGTGGACACCAACATTTATATATAATAATTGAATATAAATTTAATATACATTAGAATATAAGAAAACTATTTCAAAATGAAAACAATACAAATGATTTAACATAAGCAAAACGTGTCTATGTGTTATTTATTGTAAACCGAAACTGCGACAGATTGTTTAAAAAATTATGTATATGTAAAAGTGTGTGTGTTTTTTGTTATGTTTGTGTAAAAGTTATTCAGGTTGTCTAAATATGGGATATTAATGCTGTGTTAAACTGGTTGTCAAATCCAAATAAGTGAAGATTGGTTTAATGTTATAATCTATTTGTTCGTTTAAAAGATGTATGTTAGGTATTTTCTTATGCCGTTCTATTTGGTATGCCTCCAACAGTCTAAGTTTTTGACCCTTATCACAGTTGTGAAATAAGGTAATGTTATCATCACAAATGATTTTATGCCCATATTCTAGTAAATGTTGATAAAAATTTTAGTTATTTTGTTTCCTGTGTTCTTTAATTCTGCTATCTAATTTTCTGCCAGTTTCCCTTATGTAAGTAGCATCATAATCATCGCATTTTATTCTGTAAACTCCCGTTTCGTAGTAGTTTGTCTTTATTTTCTGTATGTGTACAAAGCATATTTTGTAGATTATGAGGTGACTTATACGCCAATTGTATATTAAATGGTTTAAAAAGGTTGTTTATGGATGTAGATAGATTGTTGTATGTAAATTTTCTATATATGTTATTTTTATTTTCTTTTATGTAAAGTGGATCGGTTTTTATTTTATGTTTATAGATGAGTTTGTCTATTGTGTATTTGGATTTTTTTTATTGTGTTCAATTTGTTTTATGATGCTAAGTTCTCTGTTGTATTCAGTTGTAGTAATGGGCATATTGTGTAATCTTTGTATGTAATAATTTAGTGCTGCATATTTCTGTGAAGGATGAATATCGATAACCAGAAACAACTAATCAATATGCTAGAACAAATTACAACAAACTATACAATGGTTTCCTTCGATATTGAAAATCTATACACTAATATACCTACAAACAATACAATTGACAAAACCATAAATATAATAAAACAGAAAATAGATAATACACCATCTACTAGTTTAATTTCATCAGTTTTATATTTAAATTTTAACACAATTATTTATGCTAATCAATTGATCAATTTGCATTTCCAGTGATCTGAAGATGGCTGTTAAAAGCCGAAACTAGTAATCATATATTAAACTGCTGTATGAACGAAAGAAGTTTATTTACTTTTATCTAACATTTCAATTTATATCGATCATTGGATACTTAGAACATAATATAAATTAGGAATGTAAATTACATGGAACTGTATGTTATCGCTCTGTCTTAAAATGCTTTTCTTTTATACTGTCCTACGGTACTTTCTGATATCAATGTCCAACAATAATCAGCCAACAAACATTTCACTGTTCCACTTGCCTTGATAACGTTTTTCAATAACAGAAATATCTTGATGAAATCTCTAGCCGTGTTCATCACTGACGTCGCCGAGGTTCGAGGGAAAGAAATCTAGGTGCGAATGTAAAAAATGTATTTTAAGGCTTACGTTACAGCCCAGTTCATGGTAACTTCTAAGAAGTCCATTAACAATTGCTATGTAATTGTCAGATTTGTGTTTCCTAGAAAATTTTGAGTAACACTTTTAAACGCATTCCAAGCACCACCTTCCAAGTCATTTAAAGTCTCTTCAAATTGTGCTTCTTGTTGTAGACGTTTAATTTGGGGTCCTACAAAAATTTTCTTTTAAGTTTTGCATTTGAAATATTGGGAAATTTGTGTTGAAGGTATTGGAATACACGGCCATCTATATCCATTGCTTTGACGAAATTCTTCAACAAACTTAATTTGATATGGCGGTAGAATATTTTACCAGGTTCCACTAGCGCCTTATGAAGTATATTCTTTTGTCCAGGAATATACTGAGCCCTGACTACCCAATCTTTAATAACATAGTGGGAATTTCTCGATCCACTGTCCCACATACAAAGGAAACAGCAGTGAGATTTAAAGTAAATCTGTATTATATTAACTTTATTGGCCTTGAGTGATCATAACTTGTTTTGTAGATGGTGTTACGACTGGGGATGTGTCTTTCAGGATCGGATTCTTGTGTGGAATATCGGAAATAGTCGGTATCTAGTCCGGATACTCTGGAAAGCTTCCTGGAGCTTCCCGATCGTCTGGAGGGATGTTCCTTGCTCGGGATTTTCGATAAAACAACTTTAATTTTTGGTTTAGGGATTCATTTTGTAGATTTTCGGTGTTGAAAAAGGTATTTATTGATTTTAATCCTCGATTATTATTGATGTTTGCTTTATGTTTACGATTTTCTTGGTTATAGACAAAATTTGCGGAGTAATTGAGCTGAGGTCTTGACTCTTCGAAGATTTGTTGACTTCTTAAAGTTTTTCATCAAGCAACGCTTTCTCATGTTCCACGCTTTCTTGTAAAAATCCGGATTATCACATCAAGACTTGTTATTCCCGTCATATGGTTTGATATACGAAACCCTCTCGCGTCCCATGATGTAACGAAGAAATTTTCCTGTCTTTTGAAAAACGTTGAGCTTATTGCTAATATATCTTTTACACTAATGTGAACAAATTGATCAAGTTTTTACATCTAATTAACATGGTTTTAATACTCGTATCAACCGAGGTTAAATATCTAGGTGTTGTCTTGGACGCCAAACAGCTGTACAAATCACATCTAGAACATATGACGAACAAAGCTATAGGGAATTTCTAAGCCTGTAGAGGTATGTTCGGTAAAACGTGGGGGCTAAAGCCTGGAAAGGTACAGTGGCTGCACTCGAAAGTTATAGTACCCCCTATAACTTATGCCTCACTAGTCTGGTAGCATAAAGCAAATCTAAGCTTTGTTATAAGTGTGCTTTAGTAAAGCCCAAAGGATTGCCTGTTTGGGCATCACGGAGCTATGTCCTCGCCGTCGTCGGCTGCTAAGGAGACGGGTTTTCGGCTTTCCTGGTGTCGTTGGTGTTGTGGTTTAAAGCAACTCTATGGGCTTACAGAGCAAAATGTAGTGGATTCAAAGGCTTCTCCGGAAAAGTCGGAGACCACACCAGCGTCTCCAAATACATTGAATTTATATACTTATGTGCTTATTTCATGTATCTATAAGCTTCACAAAAAGAATCATTAGAGATGGAGATTTCACAAGGACGTTATTACAACAAGTGGACAAGTAACAATAATAATAATGAAATTTATTGCTTCTTTGAGCTTAAAAAGCAAATTTGAGCAGACACCAAACAATATGTGACTCAGATGCGATGACGTGTATCTAAAAACTCTTCCAAACTATAAGCTTTAGGCTTTAATAGATAAGTCATGCATATAAGTCAATAAAATTACTTTCTTGTGTTTAATCGCAGGCGGGTGATTAGAAAAGAAAGCTGGCATTCACACCTTCATCACTAAGTAATCTGGGTTTGGGCTATTATTAGTTAGGCGGGTATGGTCAGTGTGTAGGAAGCTATTATGTTTAAAGAAATGTTTGTGTTTAAATAAGCATATTAAGCTAATATAAGATTATAGCCCATATAAGATTATAGCCTGGCTGATAGTCGAGTGGCTTGCACGCTGGGCTATCAGTGCGGAGTCCGGAGTTGAAATCTCACTCTGGTTAGTTACGATAATCGGTTTTTCCGGGGACGGAATGTTGATTAGAAGGGAGATTTGGCTCTGCGGGTGCCTGATAAGCTGCGGCTTGCGGCTTAGGCAATATTACCCGTAACAAAAAAAATAATTCGGGTATATAGTTGAAAAATATATTGATATAATGTAAAATTATTAACCCTAATGTGGTCTCTGGGAGACTGATTATACGGGAATCGTGATATTATACGTAAAATCTTCGTTTGATCAAAAAGAAATTCTAGAAAGCTTCTTACTGCCACTCCAAATAGTTAATCCAAATCTGTGGTGGGGATAACATGCTAAAAGGTAAACCACGACAATACATCGGCATTAACTATAACGCAAAGGATTCTTAGTTAATAACAAAATGAGCTGATTTTCTTAAGAACTAGTTCTATATGGTCCACCTACTCAAAACAGTTGTTCATAGTTAAATCTAAGAGACACATTCAGTTTGGAATAGCACAGTCATGGTTATTAAAAATAATTTCTCAAAATCCTGACGTGATGGAGCAAATTTAAAATTAGTTTCAGAATCAGTATGAAAAACGATATAAACTACGCATAATGGTCTGTGAGAAAAAAATGTGTTGGACGGTGTAATTTATTCGGTATTGTTGTTTTCAAGACAACCACAAATCTATTAAATTTTGAGAAATAAGTTGACCTTTGTGTTTACTCTATTTAACTAAAATTTAACGATTAACTAATTAAATGTACGCAAAGGACTCATGCCTTTTCCCTTTATGTCTTCAAAGTAAATTTATATTAACAGGTGTTATTCGAACAAAAACTTAAAGATCTTGTGTGATTCGTTGATACAATCATTATTTAATTATTGTCATGTTTTTTTTTATGGCATGTTGTACCATCGTTTCAAATACAGTGCTGATTAGAGTCTTTAGTAAGATTGGCGACACTGGGCTACCTTACTGAAATGGTACTTCAAATTATGACAGCCGTCAGTGACAAATCAAAATTAGAAACGGTTGTATTTGATTGTATTATTTTGTTACGTGATGTTAGAATTACAGCATAAACATTTATTATCGAAAGTTACTTTAGATCTGGTCGAAAATTAGATAATGGACAATGAGGTTATTCCATTAATGAGTGCACGTAGGATTTTTGGCAACAGTTTCCTAATCTGGTAGTTACTTACGTACAACTTTTAAGTCATGCGTGAATTGACAAATGTCTGGGAACTGGGACAGTAAATCGAGAATTAAAATCAACAAAAAGGTATTTGATGATTTTAATTCTCGATTGTTAAATATGGTTGCTTTATCTTTACGATTTTCTAAATGGTACACAAATTTTCGAAGGTTTGTTGACTTCTTACTTCAAGTTTTTCATTAAATTTCTACGCCTCCTTGTAAAAATTATCAAATCAATCAAGAAAATTGGTATTTTCGTCACATGGTCTTGACAAACAAAATTCGCTGGCATCGATCAAGATATGGTGTCGTACAAAATCGGATTTGAATTCATGGTGTAATAAAGAAATTTTTCGTTTTTTTTCCTTTGAAAAACGTTGAGACTAATGCTAATATCCCTTTTAGAATAATGTGTTACAAATTAATCAAGTTTTTACATTTAAAGTAGCATAGTTTTGTCTTTTAACAGGTGTACATCTTGTTTTCTTTCGTTAGTGTATGTGAATGCAAATTGTTATTCATTGATAGCATCTGACATTTACTTTTCTATAATTTATGCAATCTATATTTTCCTTTAATTTTGATTAAATTTGATGGTTTTTGCAAGTTCAATTTTTTAAATTGAAATTTCATACAAAAGGTTCTTATGTGTCTTTATGTATCCGATTGATTAATTTTGTTATTGTGAACTGATTTTTTAAATTTCAATCTGATATCATATTTATCACAATATATTCTACAAAAACTGTTTTACTGTTTTTCACCTTACGTATACATTTCAAACCTGTCATTCAATCGCTTGCTTCACTTCGTTGTTTGGCTCTCCTGTAATTTGATTTATATTTTATATTTTTGTTGTCTACATTTAATTTAAATTATAATTATTTCCATGTTCAGACAATTTCAATGTCAAAAGTTTATACATGGTATCGGACTTATTTTTATTTGTACTTTGTAAACGATGTGTTGGTAAGTATTCCTAGTTTTATATTTTATATTTTAGGTTTATTTTTATTTTATATTTCTACAAGTGTGATTAACCTTTACCACCTAACTAAACTATTTTATGTAAACTAATTTTTAAATATGTCAATTAATCAAAATCGTCGCTTTAGGTTAATTGTCTTACATTAGACGTTTTCGATTGTACATTGGTTTTAAACAGGTATCATTCGGTTATAACCAATAGTATTCGATTGTGTTTTTCGTGACGTCACAGTTCCAACCTGGTTGACCAATTTTAACCGGAGTCGGGACTTGGGTATTAACGTTTTTAGCAATATACATAACTCTCTTACTGTTTACAGCTGTTGCAACGGTGTCAATCCTAAGTTTTCATCAGTCGTAGAAAAAGTATTAAAAATGTTGCTTAAATTTATAATCAATAATATAAATGTTGAGTTTGAAGAAACTGATAGTATAGTTATAGATAATTTAATCCACGGTAAATATAAAGATGTGTTTTACATTTATTCTGAATAAAATTTCATTTGCAGATGATAACTTTATGTGTGAATTTTTTGAGGAGGCCATTAATAGCGGCAAATTAAAAAAATACGGCTTATGCGATATAGGAAACTTTTACAACTACACTATTAATTGAATAATGTTTTATGAGTGACATTCCATTAATATTAATTATTTTAATTAATATCGTCAACTGCGAATATGTCGTATTCTAAATCAGTAAAAAAATTGAAGTTTACCAGGAAACCTAGCGATTTCAGGCTACTGAAATACGTAGCTTTCTCTGGCGTACGCCAAATAATTATCTTACTTGATAGTTTTACAATACATTCTAATAGTTCATTTATTAATACACATGCTGTTGAATTTGCAACATTGAAGCGATCTGCAATAGACGCAATTGTCTCTCCATTCGCTAAATATCAAAGCCTCATCAAGAGACATTTTTCTAATGGCACTGCCATGCATCCGCCTATATTTTTTCTTGTAAAATTTGAGTGTACTAGACGGAATAAGCACTGAAATGTATCGACTTGCATTCTAAAATGCATATAAAAATCAAACGCCAGATATCTATTAACCCAAGTTTCGAAATAATCTGATATTCTCTCATGGTTTACTCTTTCGTATAAAGGAATAATTTTATATGCACAATGTTTTAAAATGACAGGCAAAACATTCAAACTGTTGTTTGGAGAATGTGTGATATCATCCAACAGCCTAATGCAAGACGCAAATATTTCCTTTTCAGTAATTCTCTTATACATTTCGTAAAAAAAGGCTAGTGTAACGTTAGTATTTCGAAAATATAAAGCCGAATGTTATAACCTACCAACGGTTATAACGAACCTGTATAACCGTTTTACATTCGATCGGATAACTTGTTGTTAATACCCGGTTCTTACCTATCACGTCATGGTTCGAACTCATTGGTTAACCAGCTGTGTACAATTGAAAACGTCTATTGTTATTTAATATAAAAACTTAACTGTGAAAAACTATTCAATACTTATTAAAAAATGTTAATATAAAATTTTAAAGAACAGTAATCACTTCGCCCATTTTTCTCAGGGTGAATTTATGTTCTGTACTTAATTCCCAAACTTTGCTTCTTTGTTGCAAATAATTTGGGAGTTATATTTAGGTATATATTGAGTCGATTAGGTATATTTCAACAAGACAATATTCCGCTTACAAACACGTACCATCGGAAATGCGTTGAAGTGATAGAAAAATAAGCATATTACTTTACAGGATGGTATCGTCACATCACAGTATTTATAGCTACTGGTCTATTTTTAATCCAATGACACTGACACTACATTTTAATGACGGCCGAAAGAAATACAGCGTAGGTATTTGTGCGACAACATGTGGGCAATTTAAAAATACATACCTGCAGTCAATTAGCGAACGACATTGACTCGTTAAACGGTTTATAATTGAATGAAGTCGGAATCGTGCCCCAAAAGCAAATTAGAATATATAATAGAACGAATTGGGATATTTTAAATAATATAATAATATATTTAGACGATGAAGATTACAATGTCGTTGTTTTTTTGAAATCTTAAATATGAAGGCATCATCATTGTGACGTCTCACCGTTGGGAAGATCTATAAATATTTTACGTACAAATTACGAACGCCACGTTATTAACGGTGGGTTTATATCAAAATTAAATCAGTGACATTTATTTTAGGGCGATCATGAGGTGAAATTATTTTTGACGCGCGCCGATGTTTGCCAAATTCGCCGTATCATTGCGTAGACGCACAGTAATCCCTGGTTTTCGTGAGGCGATGATTGTGTAGATGCACGAATAATTTTTCAAGCGAGGATTACCGCTTGGTAGTCTTGGTGTATTTGTGTTTTTTTTTTTACGCAGTGTGACGGTGAAGTAAACATTAGGATAAAATTCGATTTATAACTCTTAGACAAAGCGATGTCTGCCATCTGCACTTGTTATTTGATTGTGTCATGGTTACCTGTTTGGTATGGAACGGTGTTTCACTGCAAACTGGACTGTTAATTACTGTTTCGTATTTTAGAAAATGTGTTTTACTGTAGCGACTATTTAGATCAAAACGGCACGCGTGCCATAGCTTGCAAAATTTTGTTGGCATGTAGAACAATTTTTTGTAAATATTACTTATCTTTTTTAAATCTGCATACATGAGAGGGCAACAAATAACGACTTTAAGCCCTCAAGTTTATTGTCTCTTTGTTTGCATTAAAATGCAAACGTCACTAGTTTGATTTATTTAATAATATGGATCCGCTATTATTTTGATTAGATTAGATTAGCTATCCGCACATGTACATTTCCAGATATGCGGAAAATAGCTAGAATCACACCGGTTTTTAAGAAAGAGCATATATCGGTTATAAACAATTATAGACCTATAAATGTTTTACCTAACTTTGGCAAGATATTTGAAGATGTCTTACATAAACAACTATCTTTTATGGTTAAACCTTTTCTGTCAATTCATCAGCATGGATTTATATTCGGACGGTCTACGTTAACCAACTTGGCTGAAATTATACAATTTATTAGTGAATCGCTAGAACATCGTCAGCAAGTTGACTTATTGTATACAGATTTTACAAAAGCGTTTGACAACATAGACCACACATATTTGCTTTAACTTTGGTTTTACCACTCAAGTTACCGACCTAATTTTATCCTACTTAAGTAATCGCGTTTGTTACCTTTCATACAATGATTTTAACTCGAATTCATTCATTGCTAGTACTGGTGTTCCGCAAGGATCACATTTAAGTTCTCTATTTTTAATATATATCTAAATGACTTGTTATCTAAACTAGAATGTGAAGTTGCAGCTTATGCTGATGATCTTAAGATTTATTCTAGAATATCCAGAATACTCGATTGCGTCACACTTGAAAAGAATCTTAATATCATTAATACCTGGTGTGATCAAAATATAGTCTATCTGAACATAAACAAATGCGCTGTAATATCCTACATGAAATGCAATACAGTCTTATCCTTTCCTTACTCTGTCAAACAAACACCAATACCTAAAAAGTCAAGCATTCGCGATTTAGGGGTACTTTATGACTCACAACTGTTTTTTAGTGACCATATTATAGATGTTGGGAACACTTCCTCTAAGTGTTTGGGATTCCTAATACGTACATACCTACAGATCACTGTTTGATCTTAACGTCAGGAAGATTTTATTTTTCGCTTTTGTTCACACTAAGCTTGAGTACGCATCTATTATTTGGTAGCCTTACTATCATTATCAACATACTGCATTAGAGAGAATCCAAAAACGATTTTTGAAATATTTGTCATATAGAATAGATCATGTGTATCCAGCTCGCGGATGGAATTATGAGGACCTATTAAATCGGCAAAACTTTAAATCGTTACAATGCCGAAGAACAGCTGCCAGTGCTAAATTTCTTACCAACCCAATTAAAAGCAATGTGGATTCTCAAACTTTACTGTCTCAATTGCACTTTACCGTCCCAATTCATGATACCAGGTATCCTTACAGTTTTAATTAACTGACGTGCAGTGGTTTTGGGTAAGCATTAGAAATTTTCATATTTTGTTTGTCTTTTATGTATTAAATTCTAATTAAATACACTCTACCAGGGCATTTTCGTTTCGACGATAATTTCGTGTTTGTTAGGAAAAAATCAGAAATACTGAATTTTATTTTTGTAATTTTGCTTTTAAACAAGTAAAACTTCTATGGAAATTATGGCTACTTTAGAAATTTTACTTATGACTATTCTAGACTACATGCAAAAATCTTGGGGCAGTTCGAAATTTTACTATGAATATTCCAGGTCACATGACAAAAAACCTTCGAGAAATTACTCATAGTTAGAAATATTGGTTCTAAAAGTAAAATATCCTACAGGAATTTTACCAAAAATTTTTTAGTGTGTACCAAAATTTCACCTCCTTTTGAGTCAATATTTATACTTATTAACAAAATCTAAAGAATTCGCTACTTTAATGGGAGAATTTTTGTATTAGTTCACTAGCCATTTGGACAATTTATATGTAGGTGAGTCTAAATCTGATACAATAGTTGTCATGGATTTTCCCGGTTTATGAATTTTAGGCAAGCAATGCATTTTAGAGACTGTGGGACTCGGAATTCATAGTTTGTACTTTAAACTCGCGTTGATTCAATTCGTGCAACTCTTAATGATCTCCTTAGTTTCTCTAATTATTGTTGGTAAGGGGTTCTTTTTTAAAAGTTTATATGCTGCGGTTAACAGTAAGCTGTTTTCACGTGCAAAATAATCCAGTTTGTCCAAAATAAGAACGTCCTCAGTTTGACTCAACGCATGTTCATGCAGATGCGGACAAACCATTGGTTGATGACTGTTTGAGCAGGCGTGTCCATGCCATTCATGTTGTTTTATGTTGAAGGTTATTATTGATATTATTATAGTTATAGTTATAGTTTGTATTTATTTATTGTGAATAGAGGTTAGAGATGTAAAATTGCGAATTCTTGACAATTTACAAAAATAGGTTAACGAAAAGGATTCTTTTTTGATTTACTTTAGACGTCGTTGGAAGTCAACAAATAGTCACTTCTACTATAACGAATTTAAAAGGTTAAGAGCTCTTTATTATAAATCTGAAGTTTCCACTCCTTATGAAACCTATTTAAAGAATATACAAGAAAGGATCACTGTTAATCCCAAAGAATTATATTCATTCATACGCAGTAAGAAAGGATCGATAAGAATATCCGGAGCGATGTACGTAAACGATGTAATAATTGATGACCCCCTAAAGATTATAGATGCTTTTGCGGACAAGTTTTCGGCGGTGGGATTTAGTGGCTGCAACTCGGATGACTTTGAGATGGTTCCTGACTGCGTTTCCAACCTCTTTTCCATCTCACTAGTTACTGAGGGATTTGTTAAAAATAATGTTCAGATTTTGCGACAAACACACTTCCGGAGACGATGGATTACCAATTTTTTTTATAGGTGATACTAGATTTGCGCTTGCGGGACCATTGTCAATAATTATTAATCTTGCAATAAAAATTGGAATTTTTCCGGATCATTGGAAGCGTGCTAGACTGATTCCTGTTCATAAGAAAGGCAACTCAACACATATACAAAATTACACACCGATTTTCATTTTATCGAATTTTGCAAAAGTTTTTAACAGGTTATTTACTCAAATATATATCATAATATCAAATCGTTTATATCTCCCATATCAACATGGTTTTCTACCAGGTAGATCTACAACTACCAAGTTGACAACTTTGACGCAATATATTATTAAAAAAATTGATAATCACGGACAAGTGGATGTGATTTACATGGACTTTTCTAGTGCTTTCCACACTATTGACCATTGAATTTTACTTCGAAAACTTAATAAACTTCGAATGGCTCCATCATTCCTGACTCTTATTAACTCATACTTGACCTCTCGAAGTAATTATGTTTTTTGTAATAATTATGGTTATCGTTCCAGGGAATTTTATTCATTTACCGGAGTTCCACAAGGCTCTAACTTAGGTCCTCTGTTACGTGTTGAAAACACCTTTTTTTTATTTCTCCAACTGTACACTTCTTTTCTGAATTTATCCAAGTTCCTTGACCTTTCCTAGTTACCGTCGCTATTTACTTATTTTGTATAACGTCACGTTTAACCTTGAATTTGTTTTTTTGTAACGTACCGCTTTATTTGTGACCTTTTTCAAAATTCTTAAATTGTCAAATTTTAACATATATTTAGATGCTTTGATAACGTAAATTTCATTAAACTCCGTTCATAATTAGCTCCGAATTTATTCATTTTTGTTAATTGTTGCACCTTTTTTTGGTGCGTGCTGTACTTGAAACGTTAGAATTTCGCATAATCTCGCACATCTGCATGTTGTTTATCTTCGATACTCGAATCCTATTGGCCACTTAATGGCATACGCGGGAACTAGATTTCTCTACCCTTCGGACTTCACTTAGACGCTAGCCGCTAAGAGTGCCGACCTAAGAGTCTAATAGGCGACGCCCTGTTGCAACCCTTTTCGACCTAATTTACCCGTTTGGTAACCCCTGTGGGGGGATCTCCGGTCGTAAAGAATCTACTCCTTGGAAGCCGTTTGAGTTCCTGTGTTTGGACTACGAAGCCTTCTTTTTTTGGAGCCCGCCGACGCGGATTTTGCAAGCCACGCCGCCCTACGTCGTCCCTGGACCCGGACCTCCTTTCGACATCTTTCTACGCTTCTATTTCTTCTATTTCTACTCGCCCCTGGTGGTGACTATCAACCCCTCGTGCATTGTTTGTGTTACATGTAAGTTAATTTTAAGAGTTATTTGCTTGTATATTTGTAGTAACGAACTACCATTGATATATTAATAATTTAACGTAGTTTTTTGTGTTATTTATATTTCGGTCTTTGATATCATAATTCAATTTAACTTAATTCTTTTCTTTCTTTTTTTTTTTAATCTAGTCTTTGCGGTCATTGTCAAAATTTAATGTAACTTGTGAAATCATTTTGTTGAATTGTCGCTTTATTTATCTTTTCACATTAAAACCAATGGTAGGTCGTAGTCATTTGCATGCTCGATCGAGTACGTAGATTTGATGTTATTGTTTCTTGATAATTTTACCATTTTGTTGAATAATAACCCGGCGCCTCCCTGGCCGAACCGACTCCGATAGTCGCAGCGTGGGAAATAAATAATTAATAAACCGTTGTTTTATTTATCCTTCTTTCCCATCCTGTGGTACTTTGCGATCATTTATTTTATTTTATACCAATAATCTTTTATAAACAATATTAACTTTTCACTATTATTTAACCTAGTCTCATGCTCTGGAAAATTGCTACTATTTATTACGCCCTGAGATTTTACCTGTAGCAAATTGGCGCCCAACGTAATTTTTTAACACTTGTAAATTTAAACTTTTAAATTTTTAAATATTTGTAAATTTAACTTTTCAAAAAAAAAAATAGTTTTAATATTTGTATTTGCGAATTTTGTTTGAACTTTTATTTTGCGGTGGGGAGTGACACGCTGCGCGTTTTCAATTTATTATTGTATTCTTGTTTATATTTGTTTATTGTTATTGTAAGTAAGGACATATTTTGGTATATTGTAAACTTATATTTGTCACCATGGCTTTACAATTTGATATACACCACCTCCGTAAAGACGAACTTATTATGAGGCAAAATTCCGTGGGCTATCTCGAATGAATCTCAAACTGTAGACGAGCTTCGAAAATGTTTGCGTCCCTCATTCGCTTAGAGAAGCAGAATAGTTCTTTTTCTTACCCCGAATTTAAAATAACCATCTCAGATGAATTAGAATTAATTGAAGGGAAATTTTCTGAATTAGAGACTTTAATATCAGATTGTGCGGCAAATCCTAGTAAACCCTCCTATGCTGTTCGCAGCCGTCTTTACCATTACTTGAATAGAGTAAATAGAATTCCTGTTACCACTTTAACAACGGAACAATCGAAACAACGTTCTATGCTATTAGGGAATTTCCTTGGTTATTAGATTCTTTAGACCCTGTAGACATGTCAACTGAAGAAATAAAAGTAACTTCACCCTCAATAGTACCTCAAGTTCTGCATCTGTTTCCCCAAAATCTGTCTACCCTGTATTTAAGTGGGATTGAAATTTAGTGGAGAACCCAAAGGTATTTCATTGCACAACTTTCTGGAACGCGTTGACGAATTGAAAACCGCCCGTGGTATTTCTGATACCTTACTTTTTGAATCGGCGATGACTTATTTGAAGGAAAAGCTCTTATGTGGTTTAGGTCAAATAAGCACCGTGTTTCTGATTGGGAAAGTCTTTCTATACTTCTCCGACGACATTTCGAACCACCGGAATACAAGACTCGTTTATACCAGGACATTCTAGCTCGTACCCAAGATCAGACGGAATCTTTTGTGGATTACTATTCGTGTATGTGCTCTATGTTTCGGCGTTATGGAGGAATGCCTGAAGACGTTCAGTTAAACATTATTATAGGGAACCTAGCCCCATTTTATACCATGAATTTACCCTCTGTTTCTAATCTGGCCGAATTAGAAGATGAATGTCTTAAATTAGAGAGAAAGAAATTTAAATCGATCATTATAAACCACCTTGTCGTAAACGAAACACTTTTGTTGAGCCTGACTTTGCTTTTGTAGCAGCAAGTGCATCTTCTACCCGCGAGAATAGTCGAGATAGTTCCCCTCAACGACCGAACTTCCGATGTTTTAATTGTGGTGATATGGGCCACCGATTCAGTTCTTGTTCTCGTCCCTTGAAACATTTCTGTTATAAATGTGGACACCCCGAAGTTTCGGTTCGGAATTGCCCGAAATGTTCAAAAAAACTCGAATCTAAGGCGTTAGTTGGTCGTAAACGTCCTTATGAGGTTTAAATTCGACCGAAAATCCAATTTGACAATAGAAGTTATTAGATTACGTTATATCTCGAGTGTCAGGAGATCAAAGACCCTATCTTGAAGTCACCGTGCTAGATTATCCTCTTATTGGTTTATTAGATTCTGGCGCTTCACGAACACTGGTTGGACCTCGAGGATATGAAATTTTATCACAACTCGGACTAAAGTTAATATCTTACACTATCGAATGTACTGTGGCTAGCGGAGATAAATGTATGAGCCTTGGTTACATCTCTGTACCCTTCCGTTTGGAAAAGAAGTTAGATTAGTCGACTTCTAGTTCTTCCGACATTCCGCACACATTAATCCTCGGCGTAGATTTTTGGGTAAAAATGGAAATAATTCCTGATTTGAGACAAAGTATTTGGCATTTTTCTGAAACTAACCTACTGCGAACATCGACAGTATTTCGAGCAAGAATTCTTTGGACCCGTCAACAAATGACATTATCACGACTAGTGGACGAACAAAGTCGTAATGTGACTTCATTAGGCCGTACTCACCTCGTTGCTCATGAAATCGAACTTTTACCTGGGACACGTCCCATCAAACAACGTTACTATCCGGTATCCCCGATCAAACAAGAAGTAATCGAGAGTGAAATCAGAAAATGTTGAAGGCGGTATCATTGAACCTTGTAAGAGTCCCTGGCTTCGCCTGTTTGCCTAGTTCAGAAGAAATCAGATAATAGTTACGATTTTGCGTCGATTATAGGAAGTTGAATGCGGTACTCGCAAAGATTCGTATCCGTTACCCTATATTTCTTCTATATTGGACAAGCTTCGAGACGCTAAATATTTGAGCTCACTTGACATCAAGAGCGCGTACTGGCAAATACCTATAGCCGAAAATTCTAAAGACTGTACTGCTTTCTGTGTACCCCAAGGATTATACCGATTTAATGTCATGCCGTTTGGTTTAACCAACGCACCTGCAACCTGGCAGCGGTTAATTGATTCTATCTTAGGTGCAGATTTACAGCCTCTGTTTTGGTGTATTTGGATGATATTGTTATTATTTCAAAGGACTTTCAATCTCACTTAGACACCCTAAACGAAGTATTTAAACGACTTCGAGACGCTGGATTAACCGTGAATTTCGAGAAAAGTCAGTTTTGTAGGCCTCAGTTGAAATATTTGGGTTATATTGTCGACGAATTAGGACTAAGACCTGACCCGGAGAAAGTCCAGGCTATCTTGAACGTACCACCTCCTAAAAACGTTCGGAAATACGGAGATTTATTGGCACAGCTTCATGGTATCGACGTTTCGTACGCAATTTTCAACCGTAATAGCACCACTGTCGAATCTCACACGTAAAAGGTTCCTTGGAATTGGACTCCTGATTGTGAACAAGCTTTCCACAACTGAAAGAAATTTAGTATCTGCTCCACTTTTAGTATGTCCCGACTTTAAACGTATGTTCTCTGTTCAAACCGACGCTTCTGCTACGGTTTAGGTGCCGTTCTAACACAACAATTTGACGAAGGCGAAAAGTTATATGTTATCTGTCCCGATCATTAACATCAAACGAACGAAAGTATAGCGCTACCGAGCGAGAATGTTTAGCTGTGATTTGGGCGATCGAAAGTTTGCGTCACTATCTCGAAGGATATCATTTTAGAGTCATTACGGATTGTCATTCTTTATTATGGCTTCATAATCTTAAAGATCCGCATGGACGCTTAGCGCGTTGGTCATTACGTCTACAACCTTATGACTTTGAAATCATACACCGAAAAGGTTCTGAAACGCCGTTCCGACTTCTGTCACGTTCCGTACCTGCTGTAGCAGACGTTGTTGATGTTAACCCGAAGATCAGACGAACGATCGTTGGCATACAAAATGAAGTACGAAGTTGAACAATTCCCAAATCGTTATCCTTTGTGGCGTGTTGAAAATGATAAGCTGTATAAATTTGTCAAACCACGTTATCCGACTTGAACACGAATTAGAATGGAAATTAGTCCCGTCAAAATCCCAGCGTAAAGACATCATTAAAGCTTGTCATGACGACCTACTTGCGGACATACTGGAATTTCAAAAACTGTTGCTAGAGTTATGCAGAAATATTTTTGGCCGAAATTGTCATGTGATGTCGCTAGATACGTCCGTCATTGTAATGTCTGTCTCAGTATTAAACCTATGAATCGACCACCTGCTGACATTATTAAGCAAGACACCTACTGCTACTCGACCTTGGCAAATTATCTGTGCTGATTTAATGGGACACTTCCACGTTCTAATAAAGGACATTCTTATATCCTAGCCGTGTGCGATGTCTTAGTAAATCCGCATTATTATTTCCCTTACGAACCGCCACGGGAGCTAACGTAGCAAAACTCGTCGAAGAGCAGGTCATTCTCATGTTTGGAGCACCTAAAACTATCATTGTCGACAACGGAGTACAATTTAAGAGCAACATATTCAAAGATATGGCTAAGAAATACGATTCCGAAATAGCTTTCACCGCATATTACCATCCACAAGTAATCCACCGAGAGAGTTAATCGAACCATTAAGATCATGTAACAGCGTACGTAAACGATAACCACCGTACTTGGGATCAGTATCTACTCAAATCGGTTTCGCTATAAGATCATTTGAACATGAAGTGACTAAATTGACCCCGAATTTCGTAAACTTTGGTCGAGAACTAACCTTGAAAGGTAGTGATGAGAATTTTGAGCCCTCTGACGCGCAACACCTGTAATCAACACCGCACAGCGTAAGTTAGCATTCGCCGAGCTATACGTGACGTACGAGAGAGAATCCGAAAAGCGCATGTAAAGAGCGCACACCCGTACAACATGCGACGCCGACCGGAAAAATTCACACTAGGACAAACGTGTGTGGCGCAAAAATCCCGTGCTCTCCGACGCTACTAAATACTTTTCGCTAAACTAGCACCGAAGTATATTGGACCATTTGAAATCGTCGATATAGTATCACCTGGACGTATGAAATAGTGGATAATCACGGACGAACCTCGATATGGAATATAAAGGATTTGAAGGCACACCCGCCTGAATAATCGCCCTGCTGTTGGGGCCATAATACCTCAGCCAGTCCATCTGAGTCACTAGGATACCACCAACTTCTCCACTGTGACACAACGAATTGACACCAAAAATATGTGACGAATTTTTACGTTCACCCTGCTGTTGGGCCAGAATACCACAGCCAAGACCGTCTGAGTCGCCAGGATACCACCATCTTCTCCCACAGTGACGCAAAGCTATTGAACGATGTCGGCGAAGACTTCTTTTACTCCCCGATTTTACCCTTTTTGTTTAGTTGTTTTGAACGTAGGTTCGCTTTTGTGTTAGGTATCTTCTTCTGTTGAACGCAACACTAGCGCTTAGGTGGGTTGTGACTGAACCAAGTAGGCCATTACTTTAACCGCCTTTGCGACGTGGACCGTTAATAGATTGAACTTCTTTTAGCTTCGTTCTAACTTGCGATTATTTTTCCGATTTAGTCGAGGCATTTGTTTAACGTTTTGGACCTTGTTTTGTTTGGCCAACTCTACTTTTTTTTTGTTATTTTATCTCTGGCTTTGCTAGTTTCATTCTTTATCAGAAATTTACACGTAAATTTTTCTGGTAGAAAGGGGGGATTGTTACGTGTTGAAAACACCTTTTTTTTATTTCTCCAACTGTAACTTCTTTCTGAATTTATCCAAGTTCCTTGACCTTTCCTAGTTACCGTCGCTATTTACTTATTTTGTATAACGTCACGTTTAACCTTGAATTGTTTTTTTTGTAACGTACCGCTTATTGTGACCTTTTTCAAAATTCTTAAATTGTCAAATTTAACATATATTAGATGCTTTGATAACGTAAATTTCATTAAACTCCGTTCATAATTAGCTCCGAATTTATTCATTTTTGTTAATTGTTGCACCTTTTTTTTGGTGCGTGCTGTACTTGAAACGTTAGAATTTCGCATAATCTCGCACATCTGCATGTTGTTTATCTTCGATACTCGAATCCTATTGGCCACTTATGGCATACGCGGGAACTAGATTTCTCTACCCTTCGGAACTTCACTTAGACGCTAGCCCGCTAAGAGTGCCGACCTAAGAGTCTAATAGGCGACGCCCTGTTGCAACCCTTTTCGACCTAATTTACCCGTTTGGTAACCCTGTGGGGGGATCTCCGGTCGTAAAGAATCTACTCCTTGGAAGCCGTTTGAGTTCCTGTGTTGGACTACGAACCGTTCTTTTTTTTTTGGAGCCCGCCGGCGCGGATTTTGCAAGCCACGCCGCCCTTACGTCGTCCCTGGACCCGGACCTCTTTCGACATCTTTTCTACGCTTCTTATTTCTTCCTATTTCTACTCGCCCCTGGTGGTGACTATCAACCCCTCGTGCATTGTTTGTGTTACATGTAAGTTAATTTAAGAGTTATTTGCTTGTATATTTGTAGACGAACTACCATTGATATTAATAATTTAACGTAGTTTTTTTGTGTTATTTATATTTCGGTCTTTGATATCATAATTCAATTTAACTTAATTCTTTCTTTCTTTTTTTTTTAATCTAGTCTTTGCGGTCATTTGTCAAAATTTAATGTAACTTGTGAAATCATTTGTTGAATTGTCGCTTTATTTATCTTTTCACATTAAAACCAATGGTAGGTCGTAGTCATTTGCATGCTCGATCGAGTACGTAGATTTGATGTTATTGTTTCTTGATAATTTTACCATTTTGTTGAATAATAACCCGGCGCCTCCCTGCCGAACCGACTCCCGATATCGCAGCGTGGGAATAAATAATTAATAAACCGTTGTTTATTTATCCTTCTTCCCATCCTGTGGTACTTTGCGATCATTTATTTTATTTATACCAATAATCTTTTATAAACAATATTAACTTTTCACTATTATTTAACCTAGTCTCATGCTCTGGAAAATTGCTACTATTTATTACGCCCTGAGATTTTACCTGTAGCACCTCTCTTATTTAATATATATTTAAATGACTTGCTAGATCAACTTACTTGTCCTACACTTGCATACGCTGATGACGTGAAGATTTACGCAACGATTGAAGATTATAATGATATCCAACAGTTACAATATAATCTGGACATACTCTCCAACTGGTGTTGGCAAAATAACTTCAAGTTGAACATTGCAAAGTGTCAGTCAGTTTCATATACACGTAAAAGGAATCCACTCCCACTCGAATACTACATTAATGAAATTAAACTATCAAAACCGGACACAGTCAAAGATCTTGGCATAACGTTTGATAGCTGTCTTAATTTAAACACTTTTGTAAAATTTTCTTTTAAAATATAGGAATTCATTTTCATATGTATGTACGTACGAAATTGTATTGATTTAATTTTTGTCCTGTAAATAGTTTATCCGTCGGGCAATAAATCTTATTATTATTATTAACAGTGATTTACACATTGTTACCCGCTAAGTGCGCGGGTCACTTTCTTATTTTATGGTCTTTTTTTTTAATGAAATTGAATTTTAAACCTTGTTCCGCCATCTAGTATTGCGAACGTCACTTACACGAACTTCGTTTTGTTAGTAATTTTAATTAATAACATTTTTTCTTTTCATCTAAAAGTAACTTTTATAGCATTTCATTTTACTAGAATATTCCGCATATTCTTGGTCATC
This sequence comes from Protaetia brevitarsis, assembly GCA_004143645.1. NCBI lineage: Eukaryota > Metazoa > Arthropoda > Insecta > Coleoptera > Scarabaeidae > Protaetia > Protaetia brevitarsis. The sequence goes on along the minus strand of RXPK01000050.1, from coordinate 2,735,301 downwards.
AATACTTAGTTTTCACATTAATTGCATTTAGTTTTGGATTTTTAACGTTCATTTGACTCATCATTAGTGATTACATATTTCCGACTTCCTTCCGCATGCAAATTTTTTGTTAATTCCGCATTGGTGCGTTCTTCATGCGAGTCACTTAGTTAGAAATCGTTTGTTTATGTTATCCCTGGACTGCCAGGAGTGGGTGTTCTGCGACAGCGAGTTTCTTTATCTGAAAAGGGTTTTATTTAAACACGTTCGTTCAACATTGCGTCATGTCTCCCTCTTAGGTCGTTGGTAAGTGTAATTTTTCTTTTGTCTAAAGCTTCCTTTATCAATATCTGGTTGTGTCCCTTAAAGGGCCTACTTATTTAGGGCGAGATTGTTCACGAATTCCCCGATCGCAATTAGTGGAATTTACGGACCAACATGGACGCCACCCGCTTCACCTCACCTACCGGCTATCCACAATCAAGGTGCACTCTTCCCATTATTATATAACTCTTGTATTTTGCCTTATTTAACTGATAACTACTCTTGTATTTATTTATTTATTTATTTACTTTCTTAGGGATAGCAACGGGACGAACCCAGCACCGCTATCTACCGAAATATTTAACAACTTAAAAATATACATTCTACTTGTTTAATACGTAATTACATTTAATTATAAAAATACACTTAAAAAAAACAAATTAATAATCCAGAACTACCAATTCCCAAGACAACACCAACCATTATTGCGCATTAATTAAAATAGATTTAAAAAAATTTCCGAATGAAAACAACGATATACTGAAAATATCAACAGAAAGACAAATAGCGTTAAATGAAGACATACATCTATAATAGGCGAATTTTTATGTGCGTTATTTATCGATGGAGGTGGTCTAAATGGCAAAACAAAACGAGTGGTAAGATGGAACATTAAAGTTAACACAAGAAAGTATTTCTTCGCAAAAAAATTTGTAGTTACAAATCTTAAACAGAAATAATATATCTCGGCGAGTACGGCATGATTGCGTAGAAAGCATTTTAAATTCAAGCAAGGTTCTTTCATAGCTGATAACAGGCATATGAAATCGGAATGTTAAAAATTTAACGATTTTTTTTCTGAACAGACTCTATAGCATTAACATAAACATTATATTGGGGATTCTACAGGACAGTCGCATATGAAAGAATACTATGAACATGGGCATAATAAATGGTAGTAAATGTTAATAATTTGGAAAAAAAAATGTTAACCGGAGAGCAAATGGCTATGTAAAGAATAAGGAAAATTGTATTGAATTTTATTTCCCGTAAAGCAAATAATTTTACATTTATCTAAATTTAAAGAGAGTTTGTTAATAATGCAATATTCTTGAAATCGTATTAAATTCTGCTGTAAATTGAATTTATCAGAAATAGAAGTGATTTCAGTAAAAAAATTTAATGTCATCAGCGTATAAGAGGAATTTGAAAATGAAAACATGACGCAATATCATTAATATAGATAAGGAAGAGAAGCGGGCCAAGATGGGATCCCTGCGGCACTCCCGATATAACTTTAACCAAGTCAGAGGTAAGATGTCCAATTCTCACAGATTGCAGTCTGTTATGTATGTATGACGATACCTAGCGAACTAAGTCTCCATGAATTCTAGCAGAGTGCAACTTGCCAATCAAAATACTATGGTCGATCCTACCAAAGGCCTTACTGAAGTCCGCATATATGGAATCAACCTGGGTTCTACTATTAAAACAGTTCAAAATATAATTAGTGTACACTACCAAATTAGTTTCAACGCATTTACCAGGGCAAAAACCGTGCTGTTCGGGTATTAATACGTGTTTAACGTTTTGTAGTAAATATGCATAGACTATGGATTCAAGAACCTTTGACAGAGTCCAGAATATCGAAATCGGCCGATAATGTTCAACAAAGTTGTGTCTGCCGGCCTTATACAATGGAAAAATCAATGTCTTTGTTTGTTGTCTTTCATTTTTATTAATCACCTGATAACGTAATGTAAATCTTTTGTATTTTTGTAACAATTAACCAACCTTAAATACATGTTAATATTGATATAATAATGGGTATAAACATTTCGATCCAACCTTTCTCGAATCTACGACAGGGGTTGCTATTAACCGGCACCTCGTAACAACATATAACATTGTAAAATTAAACCTTTTTTGTAATAAAATATTAGACAAATCTATGCAAGAATAGATTTCACTAGCTTTTCCGTCTACAGCCCTTATATGAGTTAAACGGCTGACTGCACACCATTTTTGATTAAGGATTTTCGTCTAAAAGTAAGATCTAACCTGAGAATCGCCCTACCTAAAGGTTATCTGTGAATTTCTGACTACCCTGTATGTTTTAAATTTCTTCAATCGTTAATAATAATGTTGCTGTTTAGGCTTCCTGTGACGATTGATACTTTTTTCATTGAGATTTATTGGCATAGCAAATAGATACCTACAATGAGATATTGTCACACCTACCAATGAGTCATATGAGTTGCTCAAAACGCAAATAGCATTTTAACACAGTAGCGTAGCATGCGTTTCGTTTATATGGCGCACTATTACCGAGAATTGGGTTACCGTTCTTTCTCTCTACGACTTCGTTAAATAATTCATGTTTCGTGTTGCGGCCACGATATTCGTGAGACTTTATTTGAATTATTTAGGACAGTAAATGTGAGCGGAAAGAAAAATGCTTGTCATATGTAAGAAAGTCAACGTACCCTTCCAAACTTTCTTGGTATAATATTGTATCTGATGCGACGGAAAAGAGCATGAAGCATTATTTATTAAAACATAATGACTATCTCTACTGAAGTGTTGTCGATATATAAGTTTAATATGCTCGTTTTAATTTAATTGAACATGTTTTTTTTTACTTTACTTGGATCATGCTCGAGCTGGGATATTTGAAATACAAAAGTTCTAACTTCAACAAGGTATTCCTGAGAGTCACAATTTTAGAAAGGAAAGTATTTTATTAATTAGGACGTTGAGAACTTTTCCAATTACAGTGGCTATTTGCCTTGCTTTAAAATTTTAGTTCAATTTGCTTGCTAAAAAAAATTAAGATTCTCAATAGATACTCAATAAATAAAAAAAGACTTTCTATTCCTCTCAAAATAATTTCCTCCTCATGTAACGCTCTTAATTAGCATTGATTTAGTAGAAGGTATGTCAGAAAGAACATTTTCGCTTTTGTTTCTTATTTCTCTGTTATTATTAGTTTTTTCAACTAAACTTACACGAGAAATCAACTTTAATCGTTAATTGATTGCTTTTCTTTCATCGTTCTTGTATTTAAATGTGCATTTTGTGTTTTACCATTTGCTCAAATATATTGATGTTTCTTATAATAGTCGTTAGAGGGCGGTTGCCAAAACATTCTAGTGGAGCGTACACTGTTGAAAATTTTAACACTTTTTTGACTAATTTAATAGTCAGGAGAGGTCCACACTCTTTTCGTGTTATTTTGTCTAGAACTATACGAGTTTAAATTTGACGAGCAAAGATAGTCAGGTGTTGTCTATTGCTAAGGGGTTATTTTGTCCAACTGACAGGTGGAATTATAAAATACTTCTAGACACATTTTGTTTGATCTAGACTAGACAAATTTACTAGTTGTTTAACTAAATGAATGCGATCTATTGATTGATTTAACACCCTTTTCTAAAAACGACGTTTTTTTTAATATGCAACTTGCTTATTTCTTAGTGTTATAACATCTCTCTTTAAGACGTTTTCTCATATTATAAATATGCAGAACGACTGCATTCAAAAGTTTTGGTTTCAACTTAAACGTGCAAATTTTTCAAATGATTTAATTAATTACGTAAATAGATTGTTCCCAATACATCTTAAGATGTGAAATTTTTTATGCACACTAGAATTAACGTTTAATAACACAAGGTACACTTTGCAGGTCAATACACGTTTGGTGGTTTGCTTGTATATGTTAATATGCGGAAACAAACCCGAAAACAGATACACGTGCAATGCACCTGGTTGATTGGTTGACGCTTCTGAATGTCTAGAAAAATAGTAAATCCTCATATCTTACCAAAGAATTCACACGAAATTCTAGTAACTTCTGTTTCATTAAATACACGTAGTCAACTCGTCTGGCAAAGTTTGTAAAAATCAACACCAAAATATTTGACTAGCGCAAAATTAACGCCAACACCGTAATATTTTCAACAGTGTATGTAAAGCGCTTTAAATGCGGTTGACAAATGGTGTAAACTAGAGTGACTATCAGTCAAAGCTCAGAAAACCCAAGTTATCACGTTCACAAGAAAAAGAACACTAGAAGGCATACAACCACTAGTGATAGGAGGCGAAAGAACGAAGAACTCCACAGCTAGACGCTGCACAAAGAAGTCGCTCTCAAAGATGATAAGAATTGATTGATTAAGAGGGCAAAATTAGAGAGCGCCATTTAGAAAAAAAGGGGCTCATAATAGATCTAGAAATGTCGCGGTGGAACAGGTCTATAGGCCACCCCAATCCTAATCTAATATAATAGTAAAGTATGAGCAGGAAGGACTTAACGTAGAAGAAGAGGTCAGTATGGAGAAATAAACTCTCATGTGCTTAGAATATCTGCTATTGCCTAGCGGAGAATTCTCTGAAGAATTTCTAGAATAAAAACTAACGTAAAATCTTTTGAATTCGTTACTTTTAGTTTCAGGTCTAAGCATTGCAATTCTAATTGTAAGTAGACTGGCCGCTAAAAATAAGACTACTTTATCGGCTGATCTAATGCAATTAAATGAATAGATCAAGTAAATTAATTAGAAAATAAATATTGATTCATCTTATATTGTTACTTTTTGTTGTTTTCCAATATTTTAATCTTTTTTGTATGTCACCTTGTTCATTTATAATATAGAATATATCATTTTACAAAAGCACTTTTTAGATTCAGGCTATTTCATTTTACAAGTTCAGTAGAAGGTTATAAACAACGTTGGTTTTGTTAAATTCATCTAAAGTATTTGTAAGAACAACTCTTTAATTGCCATTTATGATCCGATGTGTAGCTTCTATAATATTTGTTGGAAATGTCAAGCACTGGACCAAATGGATTTTATCCATTCGTTGTCACACACACTGTAAGAATTTTTACCGACGAAGGGATGTACAGCTCCTCCCACAAAAAGGTTAACAATCTGAATCGCGATTTTGATTAAATATTCTCAGGTTGAACTATACATACCAACTATGTTTATTGGTAAAGGTAATTTTGTTCATGCCAACCGAAGAGTAGTACACATACGTAATGTTTACTCGTATTTGATAAATTCATATCCTATGTCCGCTATTCATTTGGTAAATTGTCTATGAAAGTTTTTTTGACGACCTTGATTTATTATTATTAGTTTTCAAATAAGGGTATCCATTCAGTTTAAGGTGTAACAAGTTTGCGGCAAAAACCGCAAAGGGAAGCATTTGCGTTTATCTGATATTCGTCTCTTATATGTATAAATAAACATATTTTTTATTGAAACCTCGCATAACTAAAATACATACAGTTACGAACAAATGTCATACCCATATTCTTTCATAATAAAATTAATAAAACATTTCAATTAAAATTTTGCATAACTTTAATTTTTTTTATTATCTCTCAACACTTTCTAAATAGTTATCTTTTCATTGCTTTTTTACAACATAATACTGAAAAATAAATTGCAATTAACTCTTATCTGCGATTGTATATCTCGACGCTAACATTAGGTCTCCCTTATATTTTTAATAGTAAAAAAATTACAACACTTAATAGTTGAAATGAAAGCAGTAGGTGTGGCAAAAATCAAGGCATCCTTATAAATCTCATGATGGCATCGGTTAACATGGGGACAATTTTGTGTTTCAGCACGATAACTGTCCCGTGCAGAAATCGCAAAATTGTGCAAGAATGGATACGTTCCGTAAACATTTATTTAACAAATATTGACCTGGACTCTAAATAGTCCGGACTTAAGTCTTATTGAAAATATTTGAGCTGCATTAAAGCAGAATATATATTTACACGTATACAAAGACTTCATTCCAGAAATTGCAGATAAACTATGAGAAGCTTCTAGAAAGTAATCGAAAATAATGGAAATTGGAGACATTGGATGCTTCAAGATTGAAGAAATGAATTTATGCAAATGTTATAATTAGATAAAACAATAAAATAAATTTATAGTGAGAACATTTTGTTATTACAGTATCACATGTGTATATGTATGATACGTTACTAGCAAAGTATGTCCTTGCATTTACTATTGAAAATTATATATTTTATTTATATTCAAATTCACTTATTGCTAAATGTCCCAATTAAAAAAATTACGAAAATGAAAGAAAGAAACTTGACTATCCACTATATTCCATATTAGCCGTATATATGCGAAATAAGGTATTCTAATAAATCAATAAGAACATTCAGAAACAGAAAATCTCATTTACCAAGGAATACATAAAAATATTATTTCAACGCGTGCTTGTTTATGTCTTAATAACAAAAACTATATTATAGAAACAAGAAATCCTGTGTCGGATAAATACACAACGAATGATACAAAACATCTGTTTACACGGATAAGCCGCAGTCGTAGTAAAAGCTATAGTCCATCCTAAATGCGCTCGCCACATACATTTTCGCGTAGGACGTTAACTTTTTTTTGGTAGGAGCTGTACATTCACCGCGGCTATGCAGCTTATGTGCATGCATTGATATTGTATACCAGATTTGCATCGTCACGCATGCATGTTAATTCTGCCATGCTAATTCCAAAACTTGTTTTATTTACTGCAGAAAATTACAGTTACAAAAAAAGTGCGACACCTTGTGTTATAAGCAAACAAGTGATTATATCATTCTATAGGAAATACATATAACCAATACTAATAGTTAAAGACACTTCTCGCATGTAATATAATCATTAATAGAGCCATCACTCTAATAGCAGCGAATTTCACTCCTACATATTTCATGCCGCCTACTTTTCATTTTATTAACTTTCTTCACTGTCGTAAATGTAACGAACCAGCTAAATTGACATTCATTAACCTGACGTTCCTATGACCTATTTAACCAAATATTCCTAACCAAATTAAGTCGCCGTCTAAACGGACAGGTAATGGATCCACATAAAAGCGAACAGCTCACGTTAATGAAAAATAAAAGGAAAGCGCATCAGCAATACGAGTACGTGAAAATGTATTTTATTCCCGTCGGCTGAATGGTGTTGGAAATAGAACGGATTTAAGTAATGAATTCACATTTATTTGACCATAGCAATTTTCTACAGAGTACCTAAATTAAGCTTTTGGCAATGTGGTTCGGACAGGAAAACTGCAAGGTAGAACATGGTATCGCAGCGGATTAATTATTCAATTACGTTTTTAAAATAAGGGTGTAAATTGAATATTTTTTTACCCACAATATACATGTTAGGCGAAAGTTAGGTGGGTATTACACTATACAAGTTTTGACCTTTTACAATTCTCTATTTTTTTTTGTAAATATTGTATACTTAAAGACTATCAGATATTGAAAGAATCAGAAAACTTGAACACTTTTTGTAATAACAGGTACTTTTATTAAGAAAACACCCTAATGAAGCAGTTCTCGAGAGTGAGGGAAATAGGATTAATATTTTATGGCATTTCGAAATACATCCCCGTAATTAAATACCTGTTTCTTCTGAAGATTTCGGCAGCTCGAAAGTGTTTATAAAATTTTCAAATACAATAATATCTATTTTTAGAAATTCCAATGCTACTTTCTGACCATTGACAAGTAACAAAATAATAATAATATTTGCTGACAATACTCATTTATTGTAGTGTCAATGTCATAGCCTACCAAGATAAAACTTTCTGGCCATCTAAATCAGTTAATAAATAAATAAACACAAATAAAGTAATTTGAAAGAAAACTATTGAAGAAGGGTACAGGGAATCTTACGGCACATCGGTATAGAACTAATTCTACACTCAAAAATATAAAAATATATCGATTTAAAAAAAGAAGTGTTTTGCAATTTTCAAAATTCTTTGAAACGCCACTAATTTTTAGACATCCTGTATGATCCGTATGCTACTGTATTATATTTTTGTTATTGAGAATGATATGGAAATTAGAGTTAGTTAGAAGTTAGAGTAGGAACATTTCAATTGTTATGGAACCCATATAGTACTTACTGTTAGAATAGGTAGCCTCGTGTAGTACGTTTTTAGGTGGAGCACGGGGTTGGTATGATTTGCAATTATTTACGTTTCATAAATAAAGTGTATGTAAATGATCCGATGGATTTGTATTCCTGGACTAGGAAATTTATCGGTAGCGTTACACGTTTTACGTCATTTGTCGTATCAGGCGGTAAAATTAATAACAAGTCATGGTAACTCTAAATCATATTTATATAGAACTGGGAGGATTAATGATTCGCATTGTGAATGTGGTGGGGTAGACACATAATATAGATCTTTAATTTAATTGCTCTTGGTTAGAATAATTAAGATTAAGTTATTGTTAAATATGAGGATAGGTACGGCTGTTGTTTTGTTTGTTTTTAAGTCATCACTTCTTTCCTGTTTCAATTGTCAATTCATGATGTGTCTAAAAAGGAGCAGCTACGTGAAGACGGCACGGCTGTCCGAATTATGGAAACGTGGAGGCAGCTTTTTCAGCACTCAGAAGGATAATAATAATTTGCTGGCTATCAGTAACTTCTTCCCAGATCCTCCCAGAGTAAGGTTTATGCCATAATTTTTCTTTACACCTTGGCGAATGCTGGGAGATAAAATAAAGTCGTACCATGGGCACAAGTATTCTAACAACTGATAGCTGACCGATTTACAGTAGTCTCGCGATTATGTGAACTAATCACATTTCACATAAAGGTGTATTCACATAATTGCGGGGCTACTGTATTAATTTTTGTTATTAACAATCACAGGGAAGTTATTTTGTGCGTTAGTGTAGGAACATTTCAATTGATATGGAACCCATATAGTCTTATTGTTAGAATAGGTAGGAATTGTTTAGCTTTTTATAAATAAATATGATGCGACGGGAACTTTTGACTACATTTTAGTGAAACAATCGTATTACTTAGGAGTTTATAATGGCAGACATCTGGCACTTAAAGCAAGTGAAAATTAATTAATTACATACAACAGTCTAAATGTCAACATTTTCACAAAGTTCGTATCTTAGAAATAATTAAAGATAACTATAAAGAACCCTAGTTGCAGTCGTTATAGAATTTGATTCTGAATTTACACCTGTAATAATATACAGGTAGTTTTATTCGAAATAACGAAGTTCATGGCGACTTCCGGTCAACCGGTAGTGTAAAAGATTAGAATGTATTTTAGAAAAATATTAACTATTCGGTTATTACAAACACCAATTTTTTTGAGCTGGATTAAAGCAATTTCGGTTTCGTTAAACCACAAAATTTGTAACTAGCCAGTTCCGTGAAAAACTTCGTATGAACAAAATGCACTATTATAACATATATCGAGATAATAACTTTGTAGAGGAATATACTTAATACTGAATATATAAAAAAAAGGCAGGATCTGATGCCTCTGAATCTGCCAATGAAGTTGCATTTTTCATTAGTTTAAGGTTATCGATTTTAATTTAGAGTGGTTGTTAAAACAGTCCTACACGTAGGTTTGTCACAAAATCCGGAAGTGCTGCTTTAACTATACCATGTTTTGACTTACCTCTTTAAGATTTCATACCTTTACAAAAAAATTAGAATGTCTTTGGAATATTTTGATCCAAATACATCATGCTCCAAATGACAGATACCATTGTCATCTTACTATCATATTGTTTATTTTGTAATGGCATTGCCTTTGCATTGCACACTTGAAAAACTTATTCCTTTTCCTTTACGTTAATACGTTAATTTCTAAAACTTTCTAAAAAAATACTCTTTTTGCGACTGCTTCTGAATATCTTCGAGAATAACGTTACAAATTATATTTAAAGTTTACTTTTGGAATTCTTTGGTTCTTCTTGCGAAAATATGACTTGCGCTTGGGTTTATACAGGTTGTTTTTTAAATGATGTGACAAATACCATTACTTATAGACTATGTCGTACACATTTTTAATGCCTGCATTGAGTCGTCCACATAGCCAGCAGATTGGAATTCTGCCTTTAATTAAGCCTATTCCGAAACTTAACAATCATTAGAAGGTTACGTTAATGTAAGGTTGCCATATTTTCAAAAGCAAAAATACGGACAGTGCACCATATCAATTAACATTTCCGTGAAATGTTCTTCAATATTCACTTGAGACGTATTGTTTAATTATTAATATTACTATATAAAAATATAGACATATATCTCTACAGACGTGATGCTACTGGAAATGCAATGTTAACGCACATCATACGAAAGTTGAATGCTAAAATAACTATAAAATGACAAAAGTACGACTTGAGTACGACAAATTGGAAACTAGAAAAAAATACGGACGCCTTGCAGAAATACGTACAAACTACGGACAGTTTATAATCTACGGACAAGGCTTACAAAATACGGACTGACCGTAGAAAATACGGACGTATGGCAACCCTACGTTAATGGGTTCTTATTTGTCTGATGGGGTTCAGAGAATTGCTGTGGGCAATATTGTATCCCGAGAAGTGTGTATGGTGCATGGTATTCCACAACGCGCAATTCCTTCCCCTCTATTATTTAGCATTTACGTAAATAGTGTACCCGCAGTGATCAAAAACAGCAAGTTTCATATGTACGCGGACGAAATTTAGCTCTGCTACACTATTAAGGCGCGGGGCCACTGAACGCGAAGCTCAGCGAAACTAATTTTTCCCTTGAACTTTAGCACCTGTTAATTTCACTGCATTGCGGGTAACTTAAAGCTAAGACGAAGCGAAGTTAGGGCTAGCGTAAGATGCGGCCGTATGATTATATGGGAGCCAATTTTCAAGGAAATTAGTTTCGTTGAGCTTCGCTTCGCTTCGCGTGCAGTGGCCCCGCGCCTTTAAGCAGCAAGACTACATGCGGGCTCAACAGCTTATCAACGAGGATCTAAAGCTCATAATGTCGAATTGTGATCACCATCAGTTACAACTAACTGCAGTCAAGACGCAAATGATCGTTTTTGGAGCTAAACGTTCTCATTCGTCTGTCATACCTTTATTTAGAATTTATATTAAATCAACATTAATCTCTCCTCTAGAGTGCGTCAAATATCCCGGGGTGTTAATGGATTTCCGCCTTCGTTTCCGTGAAAATACTAGTTGTTTAATTAAAAGAGCTACTCTGGGTTTACATCGCTTTTCATGCACAGACATTTATTTGATTGTTCTACGAAACTGATCTTGTATAAATCGCTTATCTTCTCCCATTTCAGTTATGCCGATGTGGTATATGGACCCTGTATTAATCGGGAGGAGGGTGGAAGAATACAGCGCATTCAGAAACGTTGTGTTCGATTCGTTTACGGTATACGGGGAAGGCGAGGTATAACACGGATGCTTAATGATTCCGGTTCTGTGACGAACACTAGAACGTTACACAATACTATATTTTTCACAAAAATCATTAAGTATAAAAATCTTTCATATCTGCATAATAAAATAAAATCCAGATACTAAAGGCACTTTGGAAATACTCGAGGTAATCAGTTTTTAAGTATCCGTAAGCATAGAACCGATATATTTAAACGTAGCTTCTCGTACAATATTGGTAAGTTGCTAAACACTTACGTATTGCCAACAATAAGCCATAATCTGCATATACCTCGTGTCAGATATGCCTCTAGGAGTCACTTCGCTCGCTTCAAATATAAATTTCACCATCACTGATGCGATTAATTATTTCTGTTTCATTTTTTGCCATGTGTAATTATGTGTGTTTATTATAAGCAGGGCGTTGGAGACATTGCACTTGTTTGTAGTTGCTTGCTGTACTTATGCACACGCGCACGAATGTTATGTTTATGTTGCCAAATATTTATTTTTTAAGAGTTTTACAGTATGTACTTGTTATTCGTGTTTTCTTATCTTTATTTCCTTTTCTTTCATTTGTTAATATTTTATATTCACTGAGGCTAAAGGAAGAACGCCATATCCTATGATTATGGAAAGCGATTTAGTCTTTTTGGCATATTTTTTTTGTTTGTTAAATTTGTTTTATTTTGTACATCAATTCTTGCCAATAAATACTTTACATATAAATATTTGAGGATAACATTGGTCACTTAGCTAAGTTCTAAGTTGTTTTTTTTTTATTCCTGGTTAATCAAATGTAATTTTGAATGAAAATTTTGAAATCCTATAGTTTGGTGATCCCTGATAGGAATATTGACAAAAATGTGACTATTTATGTCTGTACACGTGCGTTTTACAAACACTTATTATTTATAACAAATTAATGTATTTCTGCTTTTAACTGTAATAATTAGGAGTAATTTTTCTCAAAAAAAAAATTCTCCCACGCAGGATTCGAACCTACAACCTTCCGTTAGCCGGGCGGGCGCTTTACCAATTAAGCTAGCTAGTAGAGGACGAGGTTCGAGCGTTTTAACCGAACATATGTCGATTTTAGATCTTGATAGGTCGGCAGGACGGCAAACATGCAAAGTTTGCAAGTTTGCAAAAGCAGAAATACATTAATTTGTTATTTTCTCACTGTAAAAATTTGCAAACTTTGCTTATTATTTATGAATTTTATTTATTTATTATCAGAATTCAATTTCGATGAAAAATGTTAACAACCAAGTAATGAAAAGAGAAACATTATTTAGAAATTTTATCAACAAGACTATTTCGTTCGCTTGTTTTGCATACCATAACAGGAGAAAATGTTAATCAATTATTATCATCTGTACCTAATAAGTACTGCTATGTACAACAGAGTAATAAATGAAATAAGTAATTTTATGGGGATGAGTTTGCAAAATAAGAAGATAAAATGAAAAATAGTTAGTGAATGTTTTAAAAGAAGCCGAATTTTCTGTTAAAATTGTGAATAAATATTTGACTCCAATACTAAAGGAAATGTTGCTTTTATTTAATGAACTATTTATATTTCTAAATAATACATAATTAATTTTTAGTGTGTAATTCTTGTATAATATAATATAAGAGTTTTATTATTCTATTCTGTTTATGCACTAACTTCAGAATTAAAATCAGAGTAACAAAATTCTAATTATAAATAATAATTTAGAGATACAATGTTCAAGTTAAAGTTAACAAATTAAGTTAAACAATTTATCATACGGGCGAAGTCAAATTAATCTTTCAAGTTTTGATTTACTTTAAAGGGTATTACAATAAATTGGACCTGATTTAGAATTAAATACAAATTTACTTGAAAAACGGATTCTGAACTGTATTAATCAAAGACTACGTAGCATTTAATTTAAGGATGTGAACTCGCAACTATCAATGAATGGATCTGATTAGACTTATACAAAACTTATCCGAAAGACGACGTTCCTAAGACTCCTTACGCAGTTCGTTAATGTTATTTATGATTTCAGTTCCAAATCCGAATGCAAATGTGATTTCAAACTCAGTTTATTTCGTCAAGAATCCAAGGATCCTCGGAGGATGAGTGATTTGAAGTGTGAAGAGAATAATTAGAGCATTGAATTACTGTCTTCCAGGCTATACTTTTTCATTGCTTAGTAACCTAATTATTTTATCTTGGAAGTAAGTTTGTCCTTAAAGTGTTGACAATTTTCTATTAAAAGTGATGGATGAATAATAAAAACTATTCAATACATCATCTACATGAAGTTAGAGGTTTTATTCTTATAGTTTAAAACTTCATAATAGTAGGTGTATCCTACAATTTTGTTTTAAAAAGTTAAGCACAGAAAAATCGCAGTGAAAAAGAATAGACCACTGTTGCACATCGTCCCAGTCATTCTTCCATTTTGCAATATGTCAAATAAAATAAAAAATTGTAAAAACATTTAATTGACAGAGCCAGCGCCATCGGTAGAAGAAGTTGTAAATCCCGTCTAAAACACCGTGCAGGAAGTAAAAGAGAACAAATGTCTTATCTCAATAAAATACCTAACTGAAATACAAATGTATAAAATATTATTAAAACTAATTGTGAGGACGTTATTAACGACCTTTTAACACGAATTATTTTTTAAAATTGATATTGTATGCACTATAAGCAAATGTAGATAGATTACTACTGCATAAACCTACAATTCGTCTGTCTTTCTCCTGCAACTACTACGTACATTACTAATGTGTGAGTATCCGGTATATTTCTAAACAATGATGGGAAACGCAAACAATATAATAACGTTCTATATACTCTAATAAAGATTATTATTAACGCTTAGAACCGCGAACGCTTATTCATCTATTTTGGCCGACGCAGCGTGCGTTATTTCGAATATAGTATCAGTAGACTTACGTTTGAGGGAACTTAAATTTGGCAGGAACACGAATACAATGAGGTTTGAGGGTTTAATTGCGTTAACGGGAATTAGAGTAGAACCGGGCGATTTAGAAAGGCGAGTAGATATAGGGAGTCGAATTCATCTAGGAATGAAAGGTATTACTTATAACAAATTTATGAGCACTCTCGGAGAGGGTTTAGAAACTTTTACGGATGGGTCGAAGCACGAGGGTGGTACAGGGGTGCTCATATGTTACAATCATTAGGGTACTTAAAAAGTCCGTGTAATTTGTTGTTAGATAGGTACATGGAATATGTTACGTGAAAACATTCTTGGACTAGAGCTCACGTGGGTACAATCGATAATGAGAAAGCGGATCAATTAGCGAAAGAGGCGGTGGTGTCTATGGGATAGTGCGATAATTAGGTATGGGTTAAGTTCGGGTAGCATATTAAAACTGCTTAGATCAAGGAACTTCAAAATAATTTGCAGGGTAGGTGGTTTACTACTTTAAATGGAAGGTGATCTAGGAAATTTATCGGTAACGTTACACGTTTTAGAGAAATGAGGGTTAGTTTGATGTGAAAAGCGTAGAGTTGATAACGAGTCATGGTAATTTTAAATGACATTCATATAGAATTGACAGGGTTAATGATTCGCATTGTGAATATGAGGGGGTAGATACAGCAGGCATGTTTTATTTGAATGTTCACTTACTGATAAGTGGAGGTTGTTTACAGAGGTTAAGGCATTAGTTAAGGGATTAAATTGACCGCAACGTGCAACAGATATAGGTATATGGGTTTATCTCTGCTGTATATGTTACAAGATGTTACTCTAAATAATATAACCGCACACTATAGGCTTGACCTGTGCGGCATTCCGTAGGGATCCATTCTGGGTCCATTTTGTTTTCAGTCTACACGTCCTCGTTTCCAAGTATCATTAAAAACTGTAGATCATGCGAACGATATATAACTTTGCTAATTTCTTGAATATTTATGTAATAGCCAATTTTTTTATATTTAGAGATTAATTTTTGTGGAATTATGGCTTAATTGAAACAAAATATACAATAAATTTATTATCTTTTTCAAGCTTTCTAACTCCTCTCATCTACAATGTTCAATAAAGCTACTCTTAAAATTACATAATGCAAAGATAATGTTAATTATCATTATCTTTAGAAAGTAATAATTAATTACTTAAGTAATTAATTATTAGTTTCTATTACTTCTTTCTTTTTTTTTTCTCACAACATAAGTTGATTTGTCGAACATAAATTTAACATTTTAAAAAACTGTATGAGACAATTACACTAATTCAATTTAACAAACTAACATATATGTGTGACATACACGATTTAAACATTTAAACTATTGAAGAGTATGTATTTTACGTTCTCGGTAAAGTAGAGCAAATATTTTTTGTACAGTGAAAATATACATGTGTAAAATCACATAGATCATTAATAATATACAATGTATTGTAAAAGTTAAATTAAGTTTTAAAACAAATATGAAGAAATTTTTGATAAGTTATTTGTGTCTGTTCTGAAATTTATACTATTTTTTTCTTTTTTAATATAAATCATTTCTAAAACATTTCTTGTATAATAGTTTCTTTCTTTAATTAAAATATTATTATGTATGTTAACTATGAATGTTAATAGTGACCTTGCTACTGTTGGCAAAATATCGGCCGATCATTCATTAATGATTGATTAATCCAGGTAAGTCAGCTGTTTGGTAGCAAAAAAACAAGTCAATAAAGTTGAAAATAAACGACGCGGACGTGTCAATTTCACCTGAATATAAGAATTTGGGCTCAACCTTGACGGGAGCCTTAGATTCGATAATCACGTCTCCAGTTGCATTAGATCTGCCTATGCAGCTTTGAAGCTGATATATCCACACCGCCACTGTTTTTTCGGTTAATTGGAAGAAAAACCTTTGTGAAATCTTAGTGCTGTCATAGTTATCATATTGTTGTGAGATATATAGATCGTGTTTGAGGGCGGATACCTCTGCACGCATGCGGAGGATTCAAAATTCGTGTTTGCGTCTGATTTTTGGTATAAGGAAGTATGAGGGGTAGGATGGCTAAATATGAATGATCGTAAGGTGCTTAGGAGTGCTTGTACATTCCACAAAATTATTTTATATAAGGAGTCCACTTATTTGTATCCAAAAAAATATAAATATAATATATAAATATAATTTCGTACTGATATGCACAATCTAAATTTGAATTAGCGGCAAGCATACACCCCGCACTCATCGCACTGTTTTATTTGAGCGATCCTTCACTTAGATAGTAAAGACTTAAGTTACTGAGTGCGTTTGCATTTAAGTCTGCATTTAAGCGAAATCTTTTGGAGTGATGATTAGAGTTGGGCAAATTTTCCGGCGTGGCAGGTACGTATTCAGAACGTGCGCTCCAACTCATGCACTACAATAAAGCAGATGAACCGTAGAATTGCTAGTCAGCAACAGCAGCGCCTGTTTTTCTTATAAAATGTAAAAAAAAATAATTTATCTAATAAATACGGTTTGACCGATTTTGTCCCCAAGGAAAATTTGCACAACTCTATTAAGGGGGGATCCTGCTTTATTTAGGAGGCATTAAAAAACAGTCTCTGGGAATTTTTTTAGCTCAGAAAAAAAATCAAAAAAACAAAAAAAAACAAATAAAATTTTAACTCTAATGTATTTTCTTCTAGGTGAACTAAAAAAACCCTAAAAATAGTAAAATTTAAAAATTATCTCAGATTTGAAAATAAATGCCCTTTTTGCAGGAAAAAAAATCACTTCAACTTGCTAAAAAAGTGGTTTAGACATTTTTTTTCAGTTCAAACAGAAGAAAACACAACTGAAGCTAACAATAGACTTGGTTCATTTTGATTGGCTGTCTACTTTTATTGGAATCACGCCCACCAGTTTAGAAAAATCGAAAAACTCGATAAAACGCGCTTTAAAATTTACGTTAAAAAAATTTTTTATTCTCGGTTACTTACAGTAATAATACGCTAATCAGCTATTCAAAATATTATTGTTCCGAACGACCGTTTGAACTTTTTTAAGGACAACCATGTTTCGCTTATATATCTGCTCGACACCTCACTGCGTTTAATGCTGTATCTTTGAAAATATTGCGAATTAGCCTTTATAAATTTTGATACATATTCTTAGATATATTAGGAATAGATTCGAGCAATCAAAAAAATCGATTTTTTGAGCCTTCTAAAGCAGGGTCTCCCCTTAATATTACTTATGTTTTATAAATACATACTAAATTACAATAATACGATTGATTTGCTTTATTTTTATTACATTATTTGAGGCCCACGTCACAATACGTATCTGCTTCGCCGGACAATTGCCCAAATCTAGTGATTGTTTCGTGTGCCATTCACGCTTTTTTTGTGCTTTTCGACTGCGTATTAACTTTTTGCTTTAAATATTATAGATATGTTGGTGTATTATTGTTTTTGTATATGGTTGCGGTTCACGCAGTGTATTAGGTAGAAAGGTAGAATAGGTTTCACTCTCTTTATGTATTTATCAAATCTTTCAAGGTGTGTGGTAGAGCAAGGACAGCTTAAGTTGTTATTTGAAGTACGCCTTGTGATTTCTTTTTGATCTTTGGCTGAGATTATTTTTCTTTATATATTACTTTCATGTCATGAATGTGATGCCATAATCTGAATGAATAAAACTATATTATTATTAAAATAAATATTTAATTTAATTATTCTTGGTTAGAATAATTAGGATTATGTTATTGTTAAATATTAGAATAGGTATTGCTGGTATTTTATTTGTTTTCAGTTCCTGACGACGGTATATCCTTCCGCTGGCAGAGACGTCACTTTCATGTTCTACGAAGAGCCGAGGAGCTATCTGGAGACAATATAGCTTCCGGAATTGGGACGTGGAGGCTGACTTTTCCTAACTCAAAGGGATGATAATAATAATTTGCTAGCCATCAGTAACAAAGTCTGGGTCTCTTTCCCACGTCTTGCTCCCAGAGTAAGGTTTTCCCATGGTTTTCTGTTACTCCTTGACGAATGCTGGAAGTAACTTTCGTTCATTCCATGGCCGCTCGTTAAAAACAAGTGTTTTTTTTTTAAATTACAAGTTATATAAGCTTGATACAAACAAACAATTAATTATACTCATAAGCCGAAGTAGGACTTACACAAAATGTTCTTGAGACATTTCGTCGACGCACTTGTATTCGAAAATTTTCCAATACTTTTTTTTTCGTTTCAGCTCCGCCTATCACATTTTAGTAAATTTAATCTAAATAAACAATTTATTTAGTACAGCAAACTGAATCTCTGAACAAGCGAAGCATCTTGCGAAATTTGCATGCCAAATAGGGCATTGACAAAGCAAGTGCATCTCTGGGCGCATAAATTACCTAATTTTAAAGATAAACCGATTCATATCTCTTTAACGTTGCTTAAACGTACACTCCGATGCCTAAGGTTCTTAAACACATTGCATTATCGTTACAAAACAGCACCGTATTGTTCCCATAGACCCTATAATTTATTCTCGATAAGTTTGGCGGCCGTGATATTGTTTCTCTTTTCCTGTAGATTCTGGTTGTTTGGAAGACTCGCAAAATAACTGCTTCACTCTGATTAAGTGATTGTTTTTCTATTGTTTTACGTTTCCCTTGTGTACGTTTATTGGCAAAGCGACCCCCAAAATTAGGTTAGATCTTTTAAGTTCCTCGTAAATCGTCCATTCGCAGTTGTTTTGTTTTGTTAAAATATTTACCTTATCTTGTGAATACGCAGGCTTGTTAAGAAACTCCATAGTATTGTTTAATCGAGTCGATTTATAGTTTAAGTAGATTTTTAGATTCAATGAGAATAACAATATTGTGAGAAAACTTAGAGATCCTATTCTAGCGGTTTTATTAAAGCAGATTAATCTATTTTCAGTAAAATTCGGTTTTAAAATCAGTTTTTACTGATATTTGCGAATATAAGATTTTCAAAATCGACACAATTCAACATAAATAATATAACAGCGGGAACTGTAGCAAAGAATGGGGCAGTTAAAGTTAAGTAGCTTCTGGAAGTAATAGTTTGTGCGTGAAAGAGATACAAATTTGTATACAAAACTCTGAACTATACATGTATGCATATATAAAACCTAAAATGCCATAGCAAAACAGTTTTTTTAGACAACTTTTAATTAAGAAAAGTCAAATCATCCGGTAGGCCTTACCGGGTTCACAAGTTAACCTTATGCAAAAATGAAAACCACCCAACTTTCCTAAAAAAACAATGTTTAATGTTCCTATTCTACTTCAAATACTGTATATGATCATGAGAAAGCAATAGTAAACATTTTTTTTCATTTGAGTTTATATGAAATATAGTAAATTCTATTTAGTAGCTTTATTTTTAAAAATTTTAAGGTTAGAAAACAGAGCCGGCAGATATCACAGGTGAAAATATCGCGCTCTTCCTCTGCTCCACTGCAATCTTCATGGGCCCGTCCTCGGCATTCAACGCACTGAATCCATTCCTCTTCACTTTTGGAATTTATGAATAGTCCATTGCAAAAAATGCATTTAGCATTCCAATCATCTTCGCTAGTCTTCTTCACATTTACTTTTTTTAAATTTCTCCTTCTTCATATGTTTTGCTTTCCACTTGCGTCTCATCTCAACAGTTTTCTATTTCTAGCTTCATCTTTTTTTATGAGGATTGATCTTTTGTGTCTCAAAGACAGATCAAGCTGGAATGTCAAGAGAGGACGTTAAAAATTACAGTTTTTCCTTTTCCTTTATTATCCTTTTCATTTTGCCTGGCACTGTGCAACGGAGGCATCAGATTCTTTGGGGATATGCCTATAGCGAAAGAGGTTGTTGCGTTAAAAATGTGGCGAGAGAGAGTCTTGAGTTCCTCTTCGCCTGCTCGTGAAGATGACTTTTAGAAGACAGCTTTCTCTTCTGCCCCTGTTTGTGAAGGCAGGTCTGTGTATGTTCAATGGAGGGATCTTTTGGTTTTCTAGAAGTGCCTTCATTTTCTGTGCTAGGTTCAATTGTAGGGGCAGGCTTATCGGTATAGTCAGTGATGGCACGAACAAGTGCTCTGGGAAAATGTTTCGATCAATATATTCCGGTTTGTCCAAAACCATTGAGAGCAGTCTGTATATTTGCTGATTTTAAAAAGGCACTACCATAAAGTTTAGCAACTGGGTAGATTGTAACAGGTCTGCCTGGGTGTATAGCAAGCCACTGGTATACCTCTTGTTGACAGTAGAAGCGTAAAGGTGGCATGAACGTGACATCTGTATTTGTTAAACATTAACACTTTTAACGAAAGCTATAGAAAGATTAAAAAATATTATAGGCTAAAAAATAACTGTTACTCTGTAAAAGGTTTAACATATTATCAAATGTGATATAATAGAATTTTAAATTTGAAATTGAAATCCATTCCTTAACGCAATAACAAATCATAAACAGGATATACGAGGCAAAACGTGGTAGGCCAAGGAGAGGAACCCAATCCTGCCCTAATCTTAATACCCGGTTTGACCTCAAGCGTAGTAGTTGTTGCAAGAATGATATGAGATGAACGTAAACTGATAAATCCAATCACTTATTAGAGAAACAAAGCTAACTAAATGCTGTATTGAGCATAGTAATTATCTGGTCTTTCTGGAAACTGGGTGTGATAGAAAGCCAACCGCACACCTCGGCGAACACTATGAAGAAAAGTGTTAAAAACAACAAAGATGCACGGCTAGTTTGCACTAGTTTGTACTTTTGCGACAATAACAAGGTATTTATCAAGAAAATCCATGGATAAATACCGAAGTTTTGACCAAAATTCTACTTTTCCTCAATATATTTATTTTTTCTTCATATTTGTAGCGTACATATATTGCAGTTTAATACATTCCCTTTATTTTTATAGTGCTATGTTAGAGGGGAGATATTTAAAGATAGTTTTGACTCCTGCTTAGTCTTTTCATCTTTTTGGAATCCGTTTCTCTTATGAGAAACCAAATATAATCTACCATCATTCTTTCATCCCAAAATCCCTGATAGCGCCGCTCAATAGTTTTCGTTTGTTGGTGGAACCTCTCATTATCATCTCGTCACCCAGATTCTCCGAGAAAAAATTCAGGTGCGAATGCAAAAAGGATTAACCTGAGAGACATATTTACCTCTGTTAGGAAAAAATAGAATGTTAGTCTTAAGAACCTAAAAAAACTGTCGGTTGTATAAGAATTAAAATAAGACAAATGAAGGGAATACACTAAAATTTCAATATTCGGCACAAAGAAGACAAACAAATTAAATATTGAAAAGTAGTTTAATTTTTAAAATATTTCACATATTTGGTCATAACTTCGGTATTTATCCATGGATTTTCTTCGTAAATACCCTGTTCTTTTCGTAAAAGTGGAAATTTTACCTAAAAAATAATAACCTGGGTATATTCCCATGATTTTCATTCTTTGTAGGTGATGGAGTGAGTTTATAATGTTTATTTCTACCAAAACCGATACTTTTTTTCTCATGATGTGATCCATTGCAATAAAACTATTAAGGCCATGGAAAAACAATTTGTTTTCTGTTAAATTGTCTTTAATTTGTTAAGTTTTGCGATTAGATCGGTGGCACCCAACTCAAGATATAGTCCAAACCACTAAACTAGCTTCGAGAAAGTCAAAAAAAATCATATCCGGAAAACGTGTCCATAAAATATTTCTGAGTTTAGCGGACCAAAATATATAGGTAATGAAACAATGGTCGCATCCAGTTTGCAAAATGGCTGTAAACGAATGTAATAAATACGTTATATAGACGTAGATGGGAATGTTAGCACAAATTTATTAGTCAATAATTATATAGCATTAGTTCTGTGGAACTAAAAATTATGAGTGGGAAATTTGACTTACTGACAAAATTTTTTTTGATATATTCATATAAAGCTGGACTAATGAAGCAAGACTGTAATACGTCGACGTTGTACGAATTACAATTTTTCTCAATTAAATATCTTTACTTATACTTACTAGAACTGTCTTTTATCATTCAAATATATCTATCAGCTTGACACATTTTAAGCTTCCTAACTTTTTTTACTTCCTCATGAGAATGCTTACCTAAGGGACTAGATAGCAGGGAACAATTAAACAAACATAACGAGGTTTTAGTTTTTATAACAGAAAGAAATAAATCTTCAAACTAAATTACTCAACTACGCTACATTGATAATAATAATTGTCAATTTTCTGTATTTACGAATTGCCAACAACTGTGGTTAGTTATCTCACGCGGTTACCTTAGTTATTATGGCTCGATCGTTAGTTTTTTGTAAGCGACACGTGACGGCGATTTTAGCTACTAACTAACAAAGTGGCGTGACGGAAGTGACTACGTTTTTGCTGTATAACATTAATAGGCCTGAATACTATAGGTATGTTCCAACATGCAGTTTCCGTACGGTCTTTGTTCACGTGAACCAATCAGATAACATATTTCAATTTTTGTAAACTCCGATCTTTTGTGCGATTGGTTCACATGATCAAGGACCGTACGCAAATTGCGTGTTGGAACAGGCCTTATATTATTAAAATAACTAACATGTAACTCTTTCATGCTCAATTATAGATATTGTGTTGATACCTACTGTTTTTTTTTTTAATTGCATGCCTGTCACGTCTGCCCAAAGTCTTCCCACCAATTTCGTTATTGCTGTCAACTGCTTAAGGGTTATATTTTGTACTTTCATCAGTTATTACTACAACTAGACCATGCCAGTTTTGTTAATCCTGTTAACTACCATGTGAGAAGTATGCATATAATACATATATTTTTAATGAGATAATGGTTTATTTTTCTTTGCCGTATAGTTTGGTTTATATACAATTTAAAAAAGCTTCTTCGGAAGCGGCATTAATTTATTTATTTATTTTTTTTATATTATTTGCTACAAAAACGTTTCGATGTTTAGTTACACATCTTTCTCAATTTGTCCCCATACTGCAACAGGCGATTTTACATGTAAATATGTAAAGAAGGTATACGTATAGAAAACTATATATATTTTTAAAGCCATATTCTTAACAGTATTTCGTTTTTAGAGAGTAGCGAGTGCTTAAAACATTCATGTTGTAACCATAAGCAAAATTTCACCCATAAGCAAACACCGAATTACATCCCAGATAATATACAGATAATAAAGTAGGTTGGGCTTGGATAATGAATATATATATTCCATCAATTGGTGAGCTAGATTTCTTTTGCTCATGGGTAAAAGTATTCAAAATTGGGACAAAAAGCCATACATTGAATGAATTATCAATTCATCTGTGCCGAAAACTATCCATCCAGACTAAATAATTTCTGAATAATGGTAACCTATCTTGCCAGATAATCTTTCATCCACTTACACGTTTTTCACCGAATTTGTCAGAAATAGTTGCAGCAACTTTTCCTCATCGATAATTCAAAATCTCTTTCATCTTCACTGAGGACTTTGAGAACAGATTTACTTATGTAATCTGTGAAAGCATGCGGCGTCCCTATTTGGCACGTTTTAATCAAATTCCATCATGATTTACATTCGACAGTTGAAGTGAGATAAAGTTCGAGGTTCAGAAGGGCAAGTTGGAGGATTCCAGCAATTTCACGGTTAATATGAAAACGATGGCAGTATGCTGTGCGGTAGCAATGTTTCTATAGGATATACAGTTTCGATGAAGCAATCGATATTAATTAAACTAATTATTCTCTGACGGGGTTAATTCAGTAAGTTTTGGAATTTGATATTGCGGTGAGTTCGCTTACATGTACATCTGCTATGTACGCGTATGTAATGAATACAATAACGTTGCGGTAATTTCTCCAGCTTGAGATATTAATGTGGTTCATGAAACTATCGCAGGTAGTATTTAGAAGCAAGAAATTTCGCGTGTAATTAACATGCTTGCGTGACGTACAACATTAATAGCGGGGGGACGAAGGTATGTTCTGTGCAGTTTCCCGCCCTAGATACGAAAGTCTAGAGGGCTAACGCAGTTGAATAGGACTATGTTATAATTTGTCGTATTAGAAAGGGGATGGAAATATTAAAATTTGCTGTAAACATCTCCTAGACCCCTAACCACAAACTGCACTAAACTGGGCGTACGTTTCGATAGCAAAGCTATCATCATCAGCTGATACACTGAACTGAATAACTACACTAAAACTACCCTAATTTATACCTAAAAAGGGTCATGGTACAATGATCACGGTCATGGCTGACTGCCGTCATGCTTAACTAGTCACTAATCCTAACTCCGTCTGATCTACTGCTTCTACTTAATAAACTGTAAAGACAAGAACTTAAGGGTCCTAAATCTGAATTCATTAAAATATGTTTGTTTTTATATATTTCCATACCCTCATAACAATTTAATTGCACATAGTTGTATACGTTTTTAACTAACTTTATAAAGTTAGTCAAGATCATGTAGATACGATTACGCATATAAGGTTTATACGCGAAACTTATAATAGTATTGGCTTTGCATGTGATACTTTTTGTTGTACCGTGGGAGCTTTAGTTCGTACCTTTTTGTCAGTGCAATGAAATGTGACAAATACACCGTTATTATTTATATTATTATTATTATTATTATAAGTACTGATTAATTACCTATCGGCTGGTATTTCGCGTTTTTACAGAATACGTCAAATAATGGTCTTTTACGTAATTTGATGTTTTTTAAATAAAAGTGCTAATGTATCTAATTGCCTAGGGTATTTAGAAATGTCAGATAATTTATTTAGTCTGTCGCTTCAACCTGCAAACTCTATTTTTGCTATAGTGATTCTTTCTTCGTGGTTTCTTGTAACACTCCCACTTTCCTTAAACTGGATTAATACTATCTCAGAAGCATCATCCTAAATCAGGGATGATTTCTTTCAGGAAACCAATACGCTCTTCTTTTGAGTAAACCTTTATTTTGACCAAGCAATACAACGATATTCAAAAAATAATAATAAACGTTCCATAAAAAAAAAGAAATTAATCAGTTCTAGTAGGCTAAAATGACAGACTAAAAGGTTTTAGATTAGTTAGATTAGTTTAGATTTCCATAAAATTCAAATTATTTAAAAAACCTTAAAGTATATGTATTATATAAAACACACACTTATTTTGACCGGAAAATTAAAAAATACAGTAATATACAGGAGGTTTTTCAAACACAGCTTTAATATCATTAAGGTGTTTGGAACAGCTTGTGAAATACGAAAATAATTTAAAAAAATAAATATAATAAACGCCCATGTTTTAATATCTTTAGGCTTTTATTCCCAAATTTATACACAATTTCCTTTTTTTTACCCTTCAATAATTACTCTATTGCTTTCTTAAACTACGTATTTGTAGTAAGTAGTCTGCATACATTCAAAATCGCTATTCATCATTTTTTGATGCTGCGTTAAATATTTTTTTTTACTGATTAATACAATTACGTACTATAATTTAAATTATGGGATTTTTTTATATTATTAAAATATACTAAAACTTTTTTGTTGGGATAGGTTGTGTATGTCTAGGAACTCCAAAATCTATTTTGACACACGTCACGTGAGCACTAGTATGGCGGTAAATTTAAAAAATATGCTGTGATCTCCAAAAAGTGAGGTAGAATCACATGATATCCAAAAAAGTCATTTTGTTATAAAAGTTGCTTAGAATTCAATTCTGAGGCCGCATCACAAATTTTGTAAAGATACTTAAAAACTTTCGAAATCACAATTTTTCTAAATATTGCTTAATCGAATTACATATTTCACTTTTTTTTTTTCGTTTTTAGCAGGCTCAATTACAGCAGTATATTCTAAAATCTGGTTGATACTTAATTTTGTCAATTTTTGCATAATTAACACAGCGAAAACTGAAAAGTACGTTTTCGGTATGACAGTTGCAAGGGACTGTATCTAGAAGTAATAAATAATTTTACAAACATTTTTATTTTAAACTACTTAATAAACATTACTTTTATTGAAAATTGTAACACTTTTTTTGTTTCGCTTTAAAGTAGAATCGTAGTCTAAAATGATAACTCATAACAGTACAATGCGCGCACCCAAGGCATATTAAAGTAGGTTTTGAAATTAGGGAACAAGGAATAATAAATAGAAGGTAAAATAAAAATAGTTTAATGTCTATGATACTCAATAAAAGTAAATGATTAATAATAAGATAGGTGCTTACTTAATTTTAGTGAAATATGTAATGGTAAATAGATAAATACATTTAAATAGACAATAAACTAATAAAAATGGACATGTAATCCGGAATGAAAACTTATCATCTATACAAGGAACTGATTTTTTTTTAAATAAACATAAATACTGAAAATTCAGTGTGTCCTCTATTTCTTTCCATACGCAATATTATTCTACTGTGCATTTCTTTATAAACATTATTAAGCATATTAGGATTTCTTTCAGATGTAATGTAATTAATAGTAATGAACAACTTGTTAAGCACACGTATCGTTCTGTTTCTTATAAGTAAGGTAGGCTTTGAAATTAAAAACAACGAAATAATGTAGCAAACTATTTGAATTTTCTGGTAAATGAGTAATTACTACTATTTTTATTTTATCTACTGTTTATTATTCGTCGTCCTCTAATTTCAAAATCTAGTTTAATACCTTCGGTGGGTGCATGTAGTGTTACCAGTTTTGGACTAACGGTTTTCACTTTAATGCAAAAAACAACAAAAAAATATTATAATTTTCAATAAAAGTCATGTTTGCTAAGTGGTTTAGAACGCAAATGTTTGTGAATTTACATTTATTAGTACTATATACCTACGTCTAATAAATACTGTGGTTAATTAAACACAAAATTGTCATTTTTGACAATTGTTTTGAGTATCAATCAGATTTAGAAATACTAATGCTGTTGAGTTGCTAAAATCAAAAAAAAATACATATATATGAAATATTGTTTAATTAATATTGGAAAAATTGTGATTTTTTTTTTAATATCTTCACAAAAATTTGCACACAGCCTCAGAATTGAATTCTAAGCAACTTTTTGAAATAACTATTTTGGATGTCATGTCATCTAACTTCACTTTTGGGAAACTAATGGCATAGTTTTTAATAATAAAAAAATTTCCCATATGTTGCAAGATTTATGCCGGTCATTGCATATACAGGCTGATTCACGGAACCCGTCCATTAAAAGTTTTTGACTTTGCAATGATATCTCGATTTTGAAACTTTGGAGTTAAGCATAGTTGGCTATGATCTCTTTAGGAAAAATAATTTCACCTATGTCACACTTCCGACTACATGGAATGTCATGGTCAACTTTGATATTTTAAATAGAAACCTATATTTTTTAGTGCATTTTTAGGTTCTACTAGGAATTTTAAAGGCAATTTTCCGAGTTAATTTGGTTTTTGTGAAAAAAAGGTCAAGAAAATATGATGCTGTAAATGCGTTTAACGGCTATACAGTAAAACATAGAAAGTTTTTAAGTTCACTGCGGAGAGTATGGGCCCTCTACTATTTAACCAGGGAATAAAAAGTAAATAAAATTATGCAAGGCATTATGTATATTTTTACACCATGTGATGTAGAATTGAATCCTCTATCGAAAAGCTATAGGTGTTCTTATACCTATCTCTAACGCTTCTTTTAGAATTAGCGATTTTCAGAAAATGTAGTTTTTAATTAATATTTAATTAATAGTAGGCGGTGAAAAACATTTTTAATTTTAAAAGCACATAAGAAAGACAAAATGTAGTATGAAAAAATAAAATTTGTTGAATACAAGATAATCAAAAACGAAATGCTGTATGTATTATGTAGGTATAATAAAATTATAAGTGTTGTATACCTTCATTCGCTTGCAAAAACTTTAGAATCTTCATGTAAACACATATTGTTGTAACCTTGTTTATTTGTTCGGGACCTGTCTTTTTATGATTTGTTGTAATTTACAATATGAAGGAGTTTAAGCAATTTTTTTAACGTTCTCGTTATAAAAAAGTTGGAATATTAAATTAAAAAAGAAGATTAAAAGATAATTGCTGAATGTTAGATTTTTATTTACGTATATTAGCGTTTATAGTACTTCTTTTAAAACTACTTATTCTCGAAAAGAAGTCCTGATAAATTCACAATCTGAAAATTCTATTGAAAACATAATGATAAAGCATAATGTGGTATCTGATATCAATCGATTGCTAAAGGTTAGGGAAAGGTTATTATTTAATATAGAAAACCACCGAAGCGAAAACACTCTATATCGATTTAAATAAAGCAAATATTTACTTTTGACATTTCCTATAATTTAAATTAAAACTCCCAATTTATATAAAATCCTGACATTTGAAATGTAAGACAAACACTTTATTTTATAATGCTACCTGAAACTAACGAGGTATCGCCATCGGTCATCCGAGTTCTCTCTAACGTCCGTTCAACTGAATTTCTAAATTAAATTAGAGTCCCTCGATCGCATGTGTAGACGTTTCAGAGGTAAATCGCCGCGAGAAAGTAAATGTGCTTCAATTTACTTCCGACATGGAGGTTAGTACCTCAAGGGAAGACGTCAAATTAATATTTAATATATTTTTGTAATCAAAAACAGTACGTACTCTCTGTACCTACGAATAGAATTGTTAAGAACTTATATTGTAGAACCAGTTCCTCTAAGGTGTGTTCGTTTTAAAATAAACAGTTCTTAAAAATCTAATACAAAAGTTATTTTAGGGCGCAGTGTGTAGATTTCAAAGTAAGTATATTAGTTGGTGGTTAATTTATTTTAAGTGGTGTACAAAATATAACGGTATAAAATTAGACAAAGACATAGAGTTTAATATTGAAATGGTTGATTTATAAACTAAAATGATGAACTAATTTAATTGTGGGCTTGATGAATTGAGAGAAAAATTCGGTTAGAATTAGCAAATTTGAATTGACGAATTAAAAAACTTTTTTGATATAGTGTGCAACTTGACTGAGATGACTAAAATTGACATGGGAGCACAATTGGTCTTTCTGGGCAAGTTGTCTTCTTCGGTTTATAACGAGCGCTCGTCAGGGAAGAGATGAAGCAAACTAAGCGGATGTGTGAAGCTCAGAGAACGCTTCATTCTGTGTGTATGCGATGCTCTGAATGCACAAAGACAGGCAATTTTTGACATACCAAAAATGCCCCTAGAAAATTACTTCGACCAACCAGCCGAATATCTGTGCAGATTGGTACAGCTTACTAAGACGCTGCAATCTCTGGTATAATTTAACAGGTAAAAGAAATAAGAAACTAAGTATACAAAAGCTAAATTTCCGGAAACTTTTACCCTTTTTATTTGTTTTGGCAAGGTCATAAATAATGTAATTATGACATATTATTCATGTTTTTTGCTTATTGGTTTCAGATATTCACACCCATTTATATACCTCTTTGCTTATTTCGTTTATCTATAAACTTCACAAAAAGAATCATTAGAGATGGAAATTTCACAAGAACGTTATTAGAACAAGTGAACAACTAACAATAATAATAATGAAGTTTATTGCTTCTTTGAACATAAAAAGCAAATGTGAGCACACGCCAAACAATATGTGACTGAGATTCCAAAACGCGTATCTAAAAACTCTACCAAACTACAGGCTTCAGGCTTTAATAGATAAGTTATGCATAACTTTTTAAGAGGCAATAAAATTATCTTTTTTTTTTAATCATGGGGTGATTTGGAAAAAAGTGGGTTGCATAATTTACCACTCTTTCACTCGAAAGTTATCTGGGTTTGGGGTATTAATAGTTAGGCGGTAAGTGTGTAGGAAGGTATTATGTTTAAAGAAATATTTCTGTATAAATAAGCATATTAAGAGTATATTGTTAAATAATTATTAACCTTAATCTGACCTCTGCTGGACTAACTATAAAGGAATCGTGATATTATACGTAAAACCTGTTTTTGATCAAAAAGAAATTCGTGAAAACTTCTTACTGCCACCTCAAATAGCTAATCCAAATATGTGGTGGGGATAACATGTCAAAAGGTAAACAAGACAATACATTGGCATTAACTATAATGCGAAGAATTCTCAGAAAATAACAAAATGAACTGATTTTCTTAAGAACTAGGTCTATATGGTCTAGCTACTTAAAACAGTTGTTCATAGTTAAATCCAAAGACAGATTCAGTTTGGAGTAGCACAGCCATTTTTTTTATTTTATTCCTTTAAAAACCTTGACTACGTTAGGGTAAGGTCATTCGAAGCTGAAGTCAATTTCTTGCCCTTATCTTCTCTCTCCACTTTTTCGGCTCTTTTGTCATTTCTCTTGACTCATGCTAATCCATTTCTCTCTTGGTCAATGCTTCCCTTATCTCATCGTTCCATATTCTTCTAGGCCTTCCTCTTGTATTTTTCCCAGATAATAAATAATAAATTTTCTTAGTTATTCGTTCTTCTGACATTCGACAAATATGTCCATACCATCTTAGCTGTCCTTCTTCTATTTTCATTCGTAATGGTATCATTCCCAATTCTTCCCTGATTTTCTCATTCCTGATTCTGTCTCTTCTCGTTTTGTTTTCTACTTTTCTTAGGAATCTCATATCCATGGCATTAATTCTGGATTTATGTTATTCGGTTAGTGTCCAGGATTCGCAGCTGTGCATCAGCATTGGCCTTACTGTTTTATTTATTACGTCGACTTTAACGTTCTTTTGCGCCTCTTTTTTTCCTAGGAATGTCTTTTTCATCGCACTATATATTTCTCCACCCTTCTTCATCCTTTCATCTATTTCTTTGTCTATCTTTTCATTGGCTGTAATTATCGTCCCGGGGTACTTGTATTCGTTGACCTGTTCAATTATTTGTCCGTTTATTTTAATGTTATGTTTTCTCTTTTGCCAATATCATACTCTTTGTCTTATCTGTATTTATTTTTATATTAATTTCTGTAAGTTCTTCATTTAAGATGTTTATATTATGTTGCAGGTTTTCTTCGGTCTCTGCCAATACTACCATATCATCGGCATGCTAATGGGTTTCATTTTCCAATATCCCAATTTTAGTTGTTTCATTTTTGGTTTTGTCTTCTTTATTGCGCTATCTAATACACAGGAGAACAAAATGGAGCTGAGAACACATCCTTGTTTAACACCTATTTCCGTTTTAAATTCTTTTGACTCATTATTTATTCTTACAATATTTATGTTATCCTTGTACATTGATTTATGACTTCTACAGTTTCTTCGTCGATTTTTCTCTTTTTAATGACTTCCTCTCTCCTTACCCTATCAAACGCTTTGTGTAGGTCGATGTAGCATATATGTAATTTTTTATTTTTGTTAATCAATTTTTCACTGGCTTACGTTACAATGGAGATTAAGTCTTGTGTACTTCTTTCACCTCTAAATCCATATTGCGTATCTTCAATCGTGTCTTCCACTATTTCTCGAATTCGTGGGTCTATTACTCTTGCTAATATTTTTCCCGGTATATTTCATAGCGTTATTCTCCTATAGTTTTTGTTTCCTTTAATCACCATTCTTATAAATGGGCAAGATTATTTCCGTGCAATCTCTTGGCATTCGTTTTGATCTAATTGCGAGGTTCATTATTTTTTGGAGTTTGATTCCTTCGCATCCTAAATATTTGATCATCTCCGCCGTAATGTTATCTACTCCCGGTGCTTTTCCTATTTTCATTTTAACTATAGCCTCCGTTACCTCTCTTTCAGATATCTCTCTTATTTTTGGTTGAATTTCCATACTTGTGCTTTCATTTGATATGTCGCTGTCATTTTTGGTTAACTCTTGGAAATATTCTCTCTATCTTTCCATTATTTTGTCTTCATTCGTTATTATGTTTCCCCGTTTATCTTTTACGTTCATCATTGTATATTCTTTTTTGTTTCTTAACTGTTTTAGTGTCCCACAAAACAATTTCTGGTTTTCTCTAAAATTTTGATCATTTTTTCCTCGAATTTTATCCATGCATCCTTCTTCGCTATTTTTACCGCATTTTTCATTTTTTTCTCTTTTCTTTATATTTATTATAATATTCCGATTTTTTAGTACTTAAGTAGCTTCTCCATATATATTTTTTCTCTTTAATTAGTCCTTGCATTTCTTCGTTCCACCACTCCGTCTTCTTCATGTTTGTATTTTCTACTTACTCCACAGCTTTCTTTGCATGCTTCCAGTATGCACTCTTTAAACCTTATCCAGTGTTCTTCTACACCATTGCCCTTCCATATTCTGTTTCTCTCTTTATTTATTTATTTCCTGGTATTTGCTTCTAATATCATCTTCTTAAGTTTGTAACTTTTTATTTTCTCTTTTACCTTTCTTCTTCTTTTATCTTGTTTGGTTTTACTATTTTTATCTCCATCTTTAATAAGTTGTGGTCACTCCCGGCTTCGGTTTCTCTTGTTACCCTGACATCCCTGACCTATTTAAATCGGTCTCAGTTGATTAATTTATTCTTTACTCCCCTTTGCACATAAATATACGCTCGAAATCTCCAAAAATTTGGGTTTAACGTCGGAGCAATTTATACACGTGCTCTCTCTCTCTCTCTCTCTTAAAACACACACCTCAACTCCCATCGGTTTTGTCATAGTTAATACTTGCCCTATTAGAAATTAGCCATTGCTCCAGCGAGTCTAAATAAATGGAACCACTGCTGGGGATCTTCTGATATGTAAAGTCCGCAACCACAATTCGCAGACAAGTACATGCGCAACTGTTTATTTTCAATCGAAGGGCATTCGATAGTATATCATTAAATGAAATCACCAAGAAGCAGTGGCCCTAATATACTTCGTTAGGGTAAATCCCTGGTAGAAGTGAAAACTGGAATGAGCACTGGCGCGATTAACAGTGATCTCAATTCTCTATTATTTCCAGCTTAGATGAAGGCGAAACCAAGATAAGTTTTTTATAACGATGTAGCACTTCAACTTGTAAACTAATTGAAAATCATTTATAAGTACTGTCGAATTGCCTTTGATAAATCTGGCAAGGCTCAACAATATCGAATAAGGTGTTCTTTATATTCCTACCCTTAAGAATAATCCATGTTCATGGCAATTAATCAAATAAAATATTGGGAAGTACTACAGTCGGTTATAAGCCTTTCTCAGACTTTCTTAAAAAAAAATCGAGGAATCCGTAAGAAAATTTATTGGTTTCTAATTGTTCAAGTCATTTCACATCACCTTTCTCAATGAGACGTATAACTTTGGTAAACTTCAAATGATTTGAAAAAGGCATTTTCAAAATATTTATTTGTGTCGTGGAAATTATAATAAAAATATAAACAAAATAAGTTTATATACGGATTATCCCGAGAATTGAATGAAATCGATAACAATGTATCGTTTAAGCAATACAGAGTTGCCTATAGTGGTGGAATCAAGTGAAATTATAAACAAAATGCATTAAATTTTTTTAAAACATTGTCTGAAGCTATCTTAGATAAATTGATAATTCTTTCTTGTCTTATGCATACACTAATATTGCGTCGTTATGATTTAAAGGTTTTCTTTTGAAAGTTATTAATAGATTGAAATAACATGAATTATCCATTACTGCCATTATTTAAGTTACGCGACACCCATTTTATTGCCATACAAATAGCCTGGAAATACAGAAATTGCAAACTCTCAACACAAACCCTATTACAAAAAGTAGGAAATAGAATACTGACAACTCGTGCAGTAAAGTCAGTAACATCGTTTTGAACGTCAGAACTATTCAAAGTGCCGCGACCGAATTAAAGGGTAGATGGTAATGTTCAGACTGCCATTTACTCGGTCGTTATGTGATATGCTTGAAGAGCTAGTTAGAGAGTCATATCCAGATGCAGTGTGGTTGTCTGAATAGGAATTATACACAGATTTCTGCTTTTAATAGACCGAAGGATAGAAATGGAACGTCGGTGCAGTTAGTACAAATAAAGTTACTAATTTTGATGATTATGACATAACAAACGTAGATCCTCCTTTTCAGAAATTACTGTTATTATTATTGAATCTTACATTTCTGATGAATATTATACCTTGAATAAGAACATTTATAGGGGGTTAATGGGTTGAAGTTTTGCGTTTTGCTTTTAAAGAATTTCTAATGTCCGCCTCAGCCACAAAAAGCCCCTACACTGTTGAAAGTATTATCGGTGTTGGCGTTAATTTTGCGCTAGTCAAATATTTTAGTGCTGATTTTTACAAACTTTGCCAGACGAATTGACTACGTGTATTTAATGGAACAGAAATTACTAGAATTTCGTGTGAATTCTTTGTTCAGATATGAGGATTTACTATTTTTCTAGACATTCAGAAGCGTCAACCAATCAAAATTTTTCCCTCGGATAGAAATATAGAAACCCCACCTAATCTAATATGGTATTGCATTATACGCACCACGTAGATTGCACGTGTATCTCTTTTCGGGTTTGATTCTGCGTATTAACATATACAAACAAACCACCAAACGTTTACTGACCTGCAAAGTGTAACCTTGTGTTATTGAACGTTAATTCCAGTGTGCATAAAAAATTTCAACATCTTAAAGATGTATTGCGAACATCTATTTAGGCAATTAGTTCAGATTTGAGTCAAATAGCATAAACATTCACTTAATTTTATATTGGGTCTCAAAAAATTATTTTAAAATTAGCACGTTTAGTTGAAACCAAAACTTTTGAATGAGTGGTTCTGCACATTTATAATTGAGAAAAGAGAGAATATAGCACTAAGAAATAAGAGTTGCGTATTAAAAAGACATCGTGTTTAGAAAACGGTGTTAAATCACCCAAATGACCGCATTCATTTAGTTAAGCAGCTAGTAAATTTATCTAGTCTAGATCAAATAAAATGTGACTAGAAGTATTTTATAATTCCACGTGTCAGTGGAGAAATAACCCCTTAGCATAGACAATACTGACTATCTTTGCTCGTCAAATTTAAACTCGTATAGTTCTCGACAAAATAACACGAAAAGAGTGTGGACCTCTCCTGACTGTTAAATTAGTCAAAAAAGTGTTAAAATTTTCAACAGTGTACGTTATTTATAGTGCAGCAGAAGTGTATGTAGTTTAATGAACAGTTTGCAGGCTGTTTTCAAAAACACACTTCTCGATACTACTACATTTTTTGAATTTTCAAGCGCCTTCAGTTAATATACAAGTTTGCTTTCCAGATTTATTTTCTGTTTAATCCAAAATAATACTTTTCATCTCTTTCAAAGAGTGACTTCTAAGATTCTATTTAGAGCTTCTAATAAACAAATTCGGTTGTAGCTCTGGAGAATGGCACCCAGTAAGTATCTTGTATTTCTTACATATTAATCAAATCCCTTCTTTCTTGTGTAGGTTTCAAAGTTGATAAGCGTAATCGTTGAAGTCCATCAATATAAATAAATATAATAATAAATCTACTAACTCAGTTGGCAGTTTTGGTAGCTTTCCTATATATAAGTTCTATAGATTTTTTGTAATTGCATAGATGTATCTCTTACTAAATACTCTCTGAAATAAATATATTAAGTAGTTAGTGTGTCTTGGTGTGCTGTATATACAGGGTGAAAAGTGCAAGCTGTGGATTGAATTCTAGGCGACTGGAAAAGGGAAAGACTTCAGCTGTAGGTGTACCTACACAGCACTAATTTATTGACGTTCGGCGAATTGTTCTAGTTCAGCCGAAGTAAAATGGAGGTGATATTCTTTTTCTCGCTAGAGCGCTCTCTTCTAACCCTCTAAGATGGTATGAATAACAGATTAATAACAATTTGTCCAAGCGAGTTGTTCTGAATAAGATGTATGGAGTTTGTATAATATTAAATCCAGTATTACATTTGTATTAGTGAAAAGAGAAGTAATAAGACTACTCATTTGATAATTAAAATCTATTCATGCTGCTGTTCTATTCTTATTTCTAGACACATTTTTATATCGAAAAATCAGACAATGTAAACTATAAATTTCAGTAAATAAACAATATCAATAGAAAAGGAAAAGAATGAAAAGAAATCTTAAAAACGTCAAAATCAAACAAAATAACAAAAGTAAATCCTAAAAAACAATAATAAATAAAGTACCTATTAACGAATTAATGTATTTCTGCTAATAATTGTAATAATTAAGAAGAATTCCTCCCAAGAAAAATTTACCTCACACCTTGTTCTTCCTTGATTTTAATACTGTTTATATGAAAATTTAGGTAGGGTTCTTGATTCCTTTATGTAAAAGTAGCAGCCAAGGGTTGAATTTCAATTGTCATGCGTTGATCCATTCCTCTAATGTTTTCAAATCTGTTAAAAAATCCTGCAACTGCGCTCTTGGATTGCAGTATAATTTTGTCATCTACCAAAAACTAGTATTTGTATTCGCTTTGGAATATAAGTCGCGGGTGTAGGCTGTAAAGGACAGCGATCTGAGTATACAGTCCTATGGCTCTTCACTCAGTACTTCAAACTTTCCGAAAGAACTCCCATTTGCCCTTACCAAAAATGTGCGATGTTGTAAGAAACTAGCTGGCCATTCCCAGTAGATTTTTCCTTACTTCTTGATGTTCTAGTTTGAATAAATTCTTTTATGCGAGATTTTGTTGTTTGGCCTTTTCATAATTAAAATAGGTTCTGTCAATCGGGTTACCATTTTCTATACTATGCTTTGTCCATTCGTTAAGACACATGAGCAGATTTGTTGTTGTAGAACTCCCTGGCAGAGAGCCATGCCATGCGTGGAGGAGAGAAGTAGCGTATAGTTCTATTAAAAATCAAGAAATGTCTTCAGATTAAGTAAGTAACTAATATAAGCAATTTTTCTTATTTTTATTATTGATGGCTGATGGTCTAGTGGCTTGCACGCTTGGCTATCAGTCGCTGGGTCCTCGGTTCGAGCTCGACGGACTGCTCTGTTTTCTTCACTCCTTGGCGAATGCTGAGAGACAAACATCTTAAGTCGCTCCACGGGCGCAGGCGTAATAATAATAACTCATGGCCCCGCCGATGCCCCCTGTAATTGGCGAAAGCTGTTGGGGGATGCCAATGCATGAATTATTATTATTAACGTATGTGAGACCAATCCCTTTCTTTTTATGTCAATGATCTTGAAGCTCTTTAGCATAGTTTCGTATGAATAACTCGTTGGAGTCAAAAGGAATGCAATTTGCAAAAATTTCCAATTGTTAAAAGAGTTTATTTCATCTTGAACTAATAACGTATAATGCACCTAAATTAGAATACTAATATTAAGGAAATGTCATGCTGATATTCTAATATATACTAATAGTAAAAACTTGCCATATCAATGCAGAAAAGTATAAAAGTAGATGTGGGAAGTGACGATATGAAGATAGACAGTTAAAATAAACACTTTATTTTAAATCTTTAAGTATGACGTGAATCGATTGTGATTTTAGATAGTTTATATGAGTAAATCTTACATTGTAAATACGAGGTACATAATTGTAAGGATCGTAGACAGAATAACTAACAGTGTTGAACCCTAACATTAAAACTACGAGAATTATTTCGGTCTCGGCAAACAAAAGATCGTTTCAAGAACAAAGTGCCTAGTGCTATAACTCGTTTAAGTTCCAATCACGGTAAGTGGAAGATAATGGTCCTATGTTTTGCTAAAATTAAGACCTAATTTTCTACTTAATCTAGGTTGACCAGGGTTTATTATAACGACATCATGCTTTTTCCCCACTTGGCTAATTGTTGCTGTAAAGTAATAATTCTGTGGGAAGAAGCTTCGAGATTATACATTAACTAATTAACTAACCTGTCCGCTTTTATGTAGTTTGTCTTGTCTAATTTCTTGAATAAGGGTTCGGTTTTGAATATATAAAAATGATGAAAACGAAAAAAATATATGTATCAGGCAAGATTTTTTTTCACATCACAGTTTTCTAGCTACGTTTCGCCAAAATTTAATCTTTTTTAAGTTAACAATGTTAACAATGATACTAATAAAAAGATGTTTTAGTAAATAATTTAAAATGAAATACATACAATAATACTACTAGTATAACATTGTTTAATTCAAGGAGTAGTCATTTTCAATTAGAGACCATCTCTTGTGTCTGCAGTGTTCTAAAGGAGACAAATTTTGCAACAAGGTTTGTTTCATTGTTCATTGAGGCGAGGGGTGGTCGGGTTTCAATAATTAGTAATATCTGAAATCCCTAGGGAGGAAAATATTGCGCACCTGTTGTATTACAGAAAGCATATTCTCAATTGTAAATGTCCAAAATATCCTGGACATAAAGAAAAGAATACCGGAGACCAAAGCAATTTATATTGTCCGGAAAATGTTATTTCTACTTCCTTGTGTTGGAAGATGATAAAAGTCTTACAAGATAAGTGTCCTTTGGGGTTACTATTCATTATTAAGTCTTTGTTTCTGGCTATTTAGCAGTTTGTAGTTTAGAATGAGATATTCTACATAATCTGTATGGAATTAGTAAAATTTATAAATTTACTGTGAAGGTTAGGGATTTAGTTTTTACTTGCACGATATGGGTTCAAATAGGGTAGATTATCTTTTCGTCACACCTGCATAAATAATCATTTTTTAGTTAAAGCTGTGAAGAGAAACTATGGTAAGCTTTATTATCTTTTTATAAATGTTATAGTTAACAAATCTACCAAAAATTTAATTGATGTTTTCTTTCTTACAGTAAATGTGTCATTTAGTGAAGTTTTGTCATTTAGCGTATTTTGGCGCATAACTTTATCACTAAATATGTGAATTGGTCATAGAATTTGCTATATTTGCGTCGTGGTCATTTCTAGTACTGCTCTAATCAAAGTAATTCAATGCTAAAATACATCCGGTTTGGTCATGAGAATTCGTGAACATACTCTAAACTTCGTTCATAAGCGAAAAAAGCGATTGCAGCGACATTAATACAAGTAGAAGTCGTGTTTGTCATTTGTTGGTTAGGTATATATATATATTAGATATGTACTGTTTAATAGTTTACCTTGTCTTATTGTTAGGTTGATATTTGACGTTAAGATTGAATTATATATACTATATTATTAGACAATTTGTAATGGCGAAACAGCCGCGCAAAATTTTACAGTTATTTGATGCAACAGATAAAAAGTTATACTCGTTATCTGAATACATTTCCACATATTGTTCAAAATATAATGGTTGTTTGTAGTGTTTTTCCCTATATGTTAACGCTGCCGACGCAGTCGTTGCAATTTGTGCACTTACATTGTCCATATCATTGAAAAGTACAAGAAAATCGTCATCTGTTTGCTGTAATGTAAGCAGCAGAACTATTTGCTCCAGATTCAGATTCATATTTGTGATTTCTGAGGTTAGGATGGGATGATTAGAATACTGACACATACAGCCACCAACATAGAACTCCGTTTTGGCGTTATGTTAGTGACCATGTTTATATCAAACGTCAACATTTTTTTTTTACGTGAACGTGTCGTTACCAAATGTTGTCATCATTGACCGAATAGTCCACCGCCAAAAAACGCTAATTGTAAACTATGACAGTTTCAGCTCATAATAAATATCATGACTGACGTCAGTTAAAATTCTAAACCAATTTGGTTACTAAAGGTCTAACTTCAATCGTGTTTGCGTAATGTCTATATGCTTGAAGAATATATGTACATTCACTTTATATTGTTATTACAAGTGGAATATTTGTCTATAATTGCATAAACAACTTAAACCTCTGCTTGAAAATAATAAGAACAAATATCCAACTGATTGAAATTATCAGAACTATTTTGGTGGTTGAAAAACAGTTACTGTGTTTGTTGAATAAGCTGTGGTGCTTAAAACTGCACTTAGGGTATTATGTCTACATAAGTTATAAATATGGTAAACTCTTTTATTATTAGTTCTGTCCTTAACTCGTCAAATCTAACAAGTCATCATTAAGCATTAGAGATGTGTTGTTCAGGACCGACCTGTTCTAAATGAGTGGGTCAGTAAACTGAACGAAATCATCCGGAAAAGAACGAGCGGATCTTTCCCGGAGCCACAGTATAAATCAGTAAGGACAATGGACGAATCATCGGGGTTTCAATTTCTCAGCCGAACTTTACTTCAAACAACAGCTTTCAAATATGGCAGTTTGTCATTGTTTATATTGATATCTACATACGCTAGTTTAATCATCGGTTTCACCTACACGATTTACTTGTGTTATCTATTCATTTTATGTATTTTATTAGTTTTTAATTACCCATTCAGTTTTAAAAACAATTAATGAACTTTAATAAAGTGCATTATTTGTGTAAAAGGTAAGGTTAGTGGTCATAACATTTGTTACATATATTTGTTATGTTTGAGTGAAATAACTGCGAGAGAAGATGCCAATGGGCATCACGGTATTGTGCCATTCGCTCTGGCAAGGTAAATTCTGATGCTAACGATGGTCGCAGTTTCTTTGGATTTCCGAATGAATCTATCTTTGTAATCAAATTTCAACAATTAGCAATTGAGGAACTACAATCGGACAAAAATTAAGAAAATACATGGACAAGAAGAGCTATTGTTGTTGTAAGAACTCTATTATTGAGAGTTTCCTAGATCATATTAAATCAATCTATTTGTTAGATTATTTATTGTAATAAACAGCCTTATGGCTATTTACCACAATAATTAACTAAATGCATCATTTTATGTTCACTTTTTAAAATAACGTGAGTTTGGTCTGAACTGTATTATACTAGTATAAATTTTAATCCTCACAATTCACATTTATTCTCATTATAGACAACTAGATATTATTTAGTCTATGTCTGAAACTCCTATCTACTTGTGCACCGCCGGACATCATTGTCGACAATCCACTGCAAAGTCGGATGAATTAATCGAATAAAAAGTGTCTGTGTTACACAGAATGATATAGTCATAGCTCTTTAACTCTAATTATAAGTTGGTGTGTGTTCGTGTCAGAAGTTTGAATGTCTACAATAAAATACTTTCGCCGAAACTGTTGGATTTTTATTAATTTATTTGAGAAAAACCGCAACATATTTACTACTGGAAGAATATTTTATATTATAAAATATATAAATAAAGATTCAGTTTCGCACAAAGGAAAGAATGTAAACTCAATTATTGTAAAACACTTACAAATGTTTTACAACATTATTTTACTAGAATCGTGTTTACTTTTATTAATAGCTGTACAAAAATATTTGAAATAATGATAGTAGAATAAAAAACGCATAAATTTATGGATTTTTCTAATCAATTCCTACTTTCTTTAAAATATAATTTACTCCACACGTTTGAAATTTACAAGATGGCAGCTAGGTTTGAAGGTCGTTGAAAACGGACCACAAAAGAATAAAAGATTTAATGAGGTCGTCCTTACTCCTTTATACTGTGACAGAGTTGAGCGTGATTCATTTATTCAGTCGCACAGTTCTATGACAAAGGACACAGTCACAAATGCGTATCTGTGAGTTCGTTCATTTAGAATCAGTCAGTCTTGAACAACACATCTTATAGGAGACTAATCGGGACATACAAAACGAATTAAACGATTCATGCTTCTTCATTTCAACTTTTTGTCGATAGATGGCCTTGAATGTTTATGTAGTATATTAACACTAACGTTACAACATGTGTTTTATAGTAATTTTTTTTTTTAATTTGCATATTTATCGCCGTTTTTCAATTTAAAGTATTCCAAAAACCTATTAACGCATTCGTGTGTTTAAGACTCATAAATGCACTCCATCTAGTGTGTTTATAGCTTATCATTAGAAGAAAAAAAAAACATTTTATTACATCAAATTACATTTTTTATTGTATTTCAACAGCAGTTAATACACATAATGTGGATTTCAGACGAAATAAACGAGAAATAAAAGCAATGCCTTTGCACAAAAAATTGCATTTATGAATTAGTAATATTGATATCCTTTTTTATATGTCTACATATATTTTTCAATCACGATCTAGTTGATGTGCACGTACTCGAATTGGTGTATAAAATAATAGCACTTTCCTTGTTCTTATTTTATATTCAATTAAATCTGAAGCCTAAGTTAACATATACACAAAAATACTATTTTTGCGCCTGCGCCCAGAAACACTCATTTTGTAGTACTTCAAAGCGGTAGGCAAAAAAGTCACTAAAGGTTGCCTACACTAGGTTCCACATGACAGACGTGTAATAAATTGTCATTAAGCTACTGTTCAATCATGCTAAGATGAACTAGTGTCTTCATTGTACTACTAGAAAGAAAATCACAGAAAAAGATTTATTCTCGAAAACGTCAAAATATTAAGGAATTTAACATGTGTGCCAACTTATACTGTCAACTCCCTAGTGTCAAAATTTCTTTTCTGTTTTCAGTTGTCGGTGCAAAAAATATTGTGTATTACACGATACAGAAACTCTTTTGCGAGTATTCGCACTTGTATACCGTACTCATACTCGCAAAACTGTAGTTTCTGGCTTGGTGATACAATTCTATAGATCTAAAGTATGTCCATCTTCCTTTTGCATTAGTGACAACCCGCAGAACAATTGAAAAAAACATGTGGATTGAAACCACGTATTAGTCAAGTAAGATCTATATTAACCCATGGCTGCCTGGTTTGGTGGGACGAAGACGACGCAGAAGCAAGCTATTACTAAATTCGCAAAGATACACTTTATTTATGAAAACTAAATTATTACAAATCATCCTAACCCCGTGCTCCACCTGTAAAGGTACTACACGAGGCTACCTATTCTAAGTACTATATGGGTTCCATAACAATTGAAATGATCCTACTCTAACGAAATAACTTCCCTATGATTTTTAATAACAAAAATATAATACAGTAACCTCGCGATCATATGAATACTACTTTTGAGAAATGATAAAATATGTGAAATGTGATTAGTTCACATAATCGCGAGCCTACTGTAACTCAGTCAGCTATCAGTTATTATTAAATGCGCCCATGGAAGGACTTTCGTTATCTCCCAGCATTCGCCAAGGACACTGATTATATATAATATACTTATAT
Source organism: Protaetia brevitarsis (assembly GCA_004143645.1). Taxonomy (NCBI): domain Eukaryota; kingdom Metazoa; phylum Arthropoda; class Insecta; order Coleoptera; family Scarabaeidae; genus Protaetia; species Protaetia brevitarsis. Next base: position 2,691,823 of record RXPK01000050.1, on the reverse strand, counting down.
AAAATCAATGGCCACGGAGTGAGGGAAAACCATGGCAAAAACCTTACTCTGGGAAGATACAGATGATGGCTTGCTTGTGCATCAATGGAGCTGCTGAAAACTCACCAACAGCTGCTATGGAAACCATGCTAACCTCCAATGGAATTTATATTAAAGGGGAGCATAATTACTGAAATGTGGTGAAAATTGAGCACCCAGAATACTTCCACGCATGCAAGAATAATATTCTGAATCACAAACTCTATGTTTGAATTGGGCAGTGATATGATGACTTCTAAACTCTCCTTGGAAAACCCTTCAAGGTTGTCTTGTACTGGGATGAGTGGGGGGCAAAAAGAAATCAGGGATTCAAAACCAAAACTGGTGTGCAGAGGGAGCAAAACGAATCACAGATTCTGGAGCTGGCATATATGGAGAAATCATAAAGAATGTATGATATTGGGACAAAGTATCACTGTAAACCAAACGAAAATACTAGCAATAGAAACATGCGCTTGTAGAGCGTTGGAAAAACGACCCATCTGTATTTGATGCATGTAGACAGGATATTTCTACTTATTTTATTTTATTTTATTTGTTCAAAGCAATAAGCATTGTGGAACCAGTCAATCGGGAGTGGAGTGATAGGGCGTTACGAATTATGAATAGATAGATGTGATATGTAGTACTGGACTGTCGACTATGCCAGAAGGGCGTTGAATTTACATGCATGCAGGCTGTAGGATTTGCCGCAATTACGAAAACACTATATAGTAGAATCCCTACTAGCTGGCCAACGATTTAAATTTACATTTAAAGACGCAACTGATATAAGTTTAAATTAATGCTATAGTTTTCATGAATTGATTAATACTCTCGTTAACTTACAACAAGTTTTTATTTTTATTAATATATTGTTATGAAATGGATACCTTACACTAAAGTCAATATGTGATACCAAGAAAGAATACCAGAAATGTCGAATATAAAATAAATAAATCTAAATATCATACATGCACTAATAACTAGAGGATATGACTGAAGCCAATGGAATTCCAATTCAAGGTATGTTAGTTTATATTTATATATCCGTAAAATAGAATAGATCAGTTAAAATGAATGTCTCTGTTTTATTTTTGTTGACAAATTTATTAAAATATATCTTAATTAAATAAAGCGATAAACAACATTGTGCGGTAAAGTAACTAGCTGTTTATATTTTACTCTGTTAACTTACCAATGGGACTTGTGGATGTAAAATTTTTGCGTAGCTTATCGAAACTCACCTGAAAAGAAAACAGAAGAATGAATAAAAGTTTGTTTGTTGTACCTGCTGTGTTTCACATAACATTTCACAGTATCGTATTGCGAGTTTCTTGTTTAGTTTTTCGTTTCTCTTCGTTTACATTTCCACTCTATTACACGGCATGAGGTAAAATTAAGGCTTGAAGAAATGCTTTTACGAGGAGTTAAAAACTCTTGCCTGTAATTTCAAACCATTAAGTGCTTGGTCTGAATATCTTGGTTGAATGGGATATCTACTTTATATACTTTACAGGTGGTTGGAGAAAAATAGGTATACAACCTGTAACGAAAAACATAGCATCTCAAAATTATTGGAATATTTCCTAAGAATTTTAAAATTATACTTTTAAAGCTTACTTTGAACGTTGTTGATCATATTGTGTGTTATTGTGCCAATACATAAAAAAAGGTGACACTAAATGTACATATGTCAAACTATAGACCTATAGTTAGACCTATTAACTTTTGTGATTTCTAAAGTTCTGGAATATTGTTGTTGTATGTAGGATCGCCTAAACTGTTTTATAAAGAAATACGACATCATTTCACAGAGCCAACACGGTTTCACGAAAGGAAAATCGACGTCTACAGTACTAATCGATTTTTATAAGATATCGCAACAGATTGATAAAAGAGCTGCACCTTTTGGGATCTTTTGCAGAAAGCTTTTGACTGTGTCCGTCAAATAAGTTACTGGATAAACTATATGCCTATGGTATTAGAGGAAACGTTTTTGAATGGTTTACCTCATATTTAAAAACTAGAGTGCAGTTTGCAAAAATATTATTTCTAAACCAAGATCGTAACCTGCTATCGACAACATCTCATTGCCTAACTGTAGCTAGTGAGGTACCGCAGGGCTCTGCACTTGGGCCAGTATTCTTCAATATGTATATAAACGATATTGCCCTGTTCTTATCTGACGCATATATTGTTATGTATGCGGACGACATCTCCCTATTGGTTACAACGCAGTCTGGTGATACAACAAGCTGGCAAATGATCTATTAGAAGATCTTTACATGTGGTTTGCAGAAAATGATTTAGCCATGACTCTTGAAAAAACCAAATTTATGATTTTCCATACCCGGCAAAAATACTTCGAAAGACAATCTTTGGAGCTGCACGATTATTTTCTGTCACAGAGTCAATCCACTAGATTTTTAGGCGTTACACTTCACCACGATCTCATCTGGAAAGAATATTGTGATGAACTAGCGAACAAAATTTCTGCAAAAACTTTTCTATTTCGAAGTCTAAAACCTTATATATCTATCAGTACTTTGATGACTCTATGTTATGCGGAAATTCAGTCAATAATTCAGTATGCCATTATTTTGTGGGCTGCACACCCTCACTCCGAGGTGGTCTTTTTGGCGCAGAAAGCGATTGTTAGACCTATTGCAGGCGCAAAAATTTCCGATTCATGCCGACCGATTTTTTCTCTTTATCAAATATTATCTCTATCATGTTTGTATATCTTAGAAATATGTTGTTATATATATATATATATATATGAGATATATAAAAGTATACTCTTTTGTCAGTTGATTGTCTTTATAATGTATTATCTATTAGCAGATTGTTTGTAATGCAAAATCCTATCATTTTGTGATTATTTCTGTTAATTTTTTGCTTTCGGTATGGTCCTAAACAACCTAAACTAATTCCTAGATCATTTTCTTCTTTCTTTCTTGGGTTCCCGTCACCAATTATTGTTATTCTGTCGTTTTTTCTTTCTCTTGTCTTATCCAGTGTCATCTATAGTTCCGAAATTGTATTATATTCAGCTTTGTTCCTAGAATTAGTTCTATTGCCAATATTCTTGTGTTCATCGCCTCATACTTGACTATCATCCCGTTCCGTTCCCTAACAATCCCACCCACGTTTTCTTTAATTTCAAGTCATCCGCAAATACTAGCTTTTCACAATCAATCGCGTCGCAGAGGTCATTGATATAAATTAAGAATAATAACGGACCCAAGTTACTGCCCTGTGGCACACCGGATATAGGTGAGAAGTTGTTGGATGTGTGACCACGATAAATGACAAACTGCTGCCTGCCGCACAAATACGAGGGCATAAAACAAGTCATAGATGGAGAGAATCCAATAGCCTCAAGCTTTCGCAGTAAAATGTCGTGGTCAATTCGATCATCACGACGTCAATTTGCCCCTTCCTGTCGATGGACTCAGAAAGTGCTTGTGACATGATTGTTAAATTAGTAATTGTCGATGTCTTATTGATAAATCCATGTTGATCTTCAGATAACTGGCATCGAACACGAGGGAAAATGTTAATAATAATAATAATAATAGAACTTTATTTCCAACATTACAATATGTGAAAAACATGTCAACAAAAGCGAAAAAAAAATGTAAAAGACAGAAGAAAAAGAATGAAAAAGAGAAAAATAAATTACGTACAGATTGTTGAAATACAATCTTATACAAATTATTAAATATCAGTATTAAAGTATTCTTCCAATGAATAAAAACATTTTGTCAGTAGCCATGACTTAAGAACTTTCTTGAATTTACAACAGCTAAAAACCTTAAAAGTATTAGAGAGTTTGTTATAAATTTTTATCCCCAACACATCCAAACTATCTGCTCTCATTCTTAAACTATGTTGAATTAAGTGAATTTTGGGATTTCTAATATTGTAAGAATGCCCGCTATTATTTTGACTTATTAATTTCTCCTTATTTTTATGAACATAATAACTAGCTTGCAAAATGTATAATTCAAAAATAGTCAATATATTTAAAGAAATGAAGTAACTCCTACACGAGGTAAGTTGATTGATACTGCACATACATCTAATGGCGGCTTTTTGTTTAAGAAAAACTGCGTTAACAAATGCACTCGAGCCCCATAGCAGAATACCGTAGAGAAGCAATGATTGAAACTCTGCATAATAAACAATTCTCAATGTTTCAAAACTTACAGCAGCTTTTAGTTGTCGCAGCTTAAAAATGACAATTTAACTTGGATATTTAGGAGTTGCACTGTTCATCCCACGTAAGCGTAGAAGTAAAGGTTACTCCCAATAACTTTGCAGTCCTAGTGCAAGATATGATATTATTATTTAAATATATACGAGAATACGAATCGAATCTTTTTTGTAAGGAAAAAGATACATTTAGTTTTATCTAAATTCAAGGAAAGACCATTTGCACAGCACCAATCGTTCATTTTGCCTATCATGATTTCAGCAGCACAAGCAGTATCCTTTTTATTAACAGCATTGATTAAAGTTGTATCATCCGCATAACAGACAACATGATAATCGCACAAAAAAAATAATAACAAAATGTAGGCGTAAAGAGAATATTTCAAACACTTTTGCGAAATTGTTGTTAATTGCTATGGGTCCTTTTTATGGACAGGAATGATTTTTGCGGTTTTCCAACAGTCTGGAAAGATATTGCTCGCTAGCGATAAATTAAAAAGGTAAGTCACTGGCTTTACAAAGAGAATAGGGCAATCCTTAATTAAGAAGCTTGGTGTATTGTTCAAGATATAGGTTAAAACTGGTTTCAAATAATGAAAATACTGGTTTTATCAGATCTGTGAAGCATCTCTGCAGTTCATAATGAGATTGTTTTTTAAAAATCGCGTTCTCTGGTTTCCTAGCAAGGATGAACTAATGACATGAGGGTTCGAGATTAATGACAGGGAACAACTTTTGCAGTATTTTAAAATTTATTTTCATTTAACATGCATAGAGAAAATAATTAGGTATAATTTGAATTTGATAAAAATTAAATATAAATATCATTTATTGAGGTTATTAGTTCACTTAAGTATAATAAAATCACATTTTCAAGTATTAACAAATTCCAAATGTCAACATTCTGATGGTGCTATTTAAGTTGCCTAATTTCCATTTACTTAGACACTTAATAAATAAGTTGCCTACATTTGATTACAATAGATATGTTTCCTAAAGGAACTGTCTTTATAGTTTTATAGTTATTTAATTGCAATGGTAAAAGTTAAAAAAAATGCACATACATAGTTTCTTCTTTTTGCGCAACTACAAGCTTTTTCATCCTTTTTCATTTGAATAGCTTACTGCATATGTGAAACTGCGTGAATCAACACTTTCTTTATTGTAGCTATTGTTAGTCTATTGTAAGGAATTTCCAAGCTGAATGAAATGACATATTTTACAACCAGCGCTTTGTTTCGGTGAAATACAATTGGCAACAAATCAAAAGGCGTGACATACAATTAAATCAAAACGACATTATTCTCGTAAACATTACGATTCGTATTCTAAACAGAAATATTTAAGTTATTTACAAGTCAAAGTGGGTTAATGACACGTTCTATCGAATTTAGTTTATAGTTCCCCATTTCAAAATATCGTGAAAAGCGTAGTATAGTAGGAATAAGAAATGATGTTGCGATAATACATAAAATACGCATAAAAGTATATGTTCGAATGTTCATTTTCCCGTTGAACATTTCGATTTAAAATTATTCTTTGGGGATCTACCCCTATGTACGAAATTCTAACTAAATATGAATGAAAAAAAAAACATTTCCCTCTTCGTGCAAACCACAGTACGAGCGGCGTGTAAAGCTGTTCTCTTCGTATAACACTCGCGAGAAGTTTAAGTTTTGACGTGACATTTAAATGCGATTTTAGAGTTTGTCCGCGTGAAGGCGCAGCCATGAAACATTACTAAATTCCCTCGAACGCAACTCTGTCTGTTATGTAAAATTCAGAACTGCCCCGGGGAAATCTCCCGTATTTAGGTCACGGTAAAGTTTTAAATACCGTATTTCCGACATTCGAGTTTATTTAATATGCGAGACAGATGGGGATCAAATTTTTGCTTATCTAAAGTGTTGTGTAATGATTTTATAAATTTTGACATATGGCACTTTTAATTTCACACTAAAGTACTACCCTCTCATCAGCCTTCTTACACGATGTAACACCCTATATATCATTAAGGTTTGCTATTACGAACACATACGATACGGGTTTCTTCCCGAATCACAAGAAAGATTAGGTAGCTCGGAACTATTGTTCTTCTATTGTGTGCTGAGTAAAATGTAAAAAGAATAAAGAAATATTATAGCTACAACATGCACTGCTATTCTTATTCCGAAGAAATACGTACAAAAGCTCTTTCGTAACACCTACTTTGACGTGTGAAAACACCAAGAACTACGAACGAATGCAAGAGCAACAGAAAACATTTGAATTACCCTAATAAATCTTACAGTGCTGAATAGTGAGGGAGTTGTTTCCGGTCAAATAAGTTATTATAGTGTGGCTTACTACGTATTTAATTATCCGTGCAGTATTAGGGTATAATATGCTATATATTCTGTGAAACTCAATTCAATCCCACGCTTGGTTTGCCCAATATGAACTTTCTTACGCATTCGATATCCAATATAATTCGGTTTGCCATTTTCGGTTACCTAAGAAGTTTCGTAATATGTTTAGCAAAATAAAGCAGGCTTTCATAGTTTGTTCTTTAGAAATATCGCCTGTCACTTTACATATTCTATAAAATGGCAACGTAACAAATTACATGAGCTGGGGTTGCAAAGTTTCTCGGGTGTTATTTATCTACTAAACTTTCTTGAAATGTCGCACAACATGGAAGAGTAAATGTTACAAATGGCTACCTTTTTAACGCATTGCAGTTCTGTGTTAATGATGACTTGAGTTTGATTTTGATTTGTTTGGGTTTGTTAGAAGAGTGAAGCTTCGGGTAGTTGAATACACCTTGACATATCCAGGCACTAACATCTATTGACGTACTGTAGCATCCGGTCTAAAATTGTGTCGTACCCGGATGTGTTTCAGCCTCTGGTACGGATATTATGAGGCTGTACTTCCTAAATGGGAATGAAATGATTTTTATCCGCAATTGAATCAAACTATCTATGTAGACTCTGTCTGAGTTGATAGTTAATGGAAATAAAGCATAAGCAGGTCCAATATCTCACAATATTGTTATTAAAGTAAAATATTTTATAGCGACCGGTTTCATGTTTCAAACACATCTTCAGGCCGTACTAAAAAGAACAATGAAAGAATATTCACAAAATAGCATAAAATTGATATATATTGTTACGCTACACAGTAGCATACAGCCCGGATCAAAAAAAAAATAAATTTTAAAAGAAATACATTAATTGAATAAAAAAAAATCAAGTTTCATATATACCAGTGTCATCTATTTTTTATAATTTTGATTTAGAAGTGTTCTGTCTCACCAGCCAGATGGCATGCAGGCGAGAAATTTCCGATCGAGGGGCGGTGACATAAAAAAAATATTGAATGGCTCGTTAACTCTCTTATATTTTAACTCAGTACGCATGGAGATGTGATAGGATGATGTTGTCAATTGTCCTCTCCCTCAAATTCAATGTTTAAGACCAGTTTAAATGATGTCTTATAGGCATGATTATGTCGTGTCTTAATCGTATTCAATCCCTTATGTGTAAATGAAACATTTAAGTGCGAATAAAAGTGATTTTATTTACTTAAATCAAATTCAAAATGTGACTTGTTTAATATCAGACATAAATCTATGGATAATAATCTCAGGTAAGTCCGTGAGTTCGTTTAATTAATAACACTAAAGTTTCATTAAGTGATTCCACCTTTTGCGATTCAAATTCATAGTTTCTTATTAATACGTTTGAAATAAATTTAAAAATCCCGCGTTTTCTAACCGTTCAAATGGAGTTATATTAGATTTGAATAAACGTGTGAAACAGAGTAGCCAACCTTGATGGTAAATACTGGATATTGGTTCGTAAACGTAAAAACATAACAATACATATAAACCTAATTACACAAATTTCCCCATAGTAACTGGAGATCGTTTAGCTATGTTACAAACGATTTTCTAACCTCAAATTTAGCAGAACGGATTAAAATAAAATTTCTTATAAGTATAATTCAATTTAGATTAGCATTGAAATAATACATTTATTTTTTAGGTAGATTTAACGAGGAGTACCTTTTTACAGAGCCGAATTCTGCGATCATCGGTGGTCAGGACTGTTCAAGTCGTATATGGGCCCTGGTTCGGGTACATCGAAGATAGGTACTTCAGATCAGAGAGGATGGGTCGCTCAGGACAGGAACATTACTCGGAAAAGTCGTCGTTGAAGAAAAATTACCCAAAATCGTGTGTAATTTGGAATAGAATTTATGTGAAAAAATTTGTTTTAACAATTAACCATTATTTTTAGATTGAAATTTGGGATAAAATTGGATTTTATCGAAAAAGCCGTTAAATTTCAAGAGAACAAACAGAAAATGTCTGCCTCGAAAGAGGTTCGGTTAGTGAATGGTTCGAATTGAAAATGTTTTTAACTGACTTGCAGCGATTGTCTCCAAGCAAGGAGTCCAACTGTCTTTTTGTGAGAATCCGTTAATGAGAAGCCTCCATTTGTTTTACATATGAGAATGGCCATGTGATCGACAGGATTGTCAGATCTTCAACGAAGTGAAAATAAATAAAATTACAAAATCTGGAATCACCTTACACTTTTTATATAACAAAGGTATGAGTCTCTGAATTATGTGAAAAATACATTTGAAATTTTTAAACGCTTATTACTATAAAAAAATTAACAATCTAAAATTCATTACTATGCCCCCAAAAGGTAGGCAACCATTTATACACATAGAATTGTTACAGAATCCAATTTCCAGCCATTCCCATGTCTGTCTGTTGACATATCAAAGCAAATGGACTGCCAATGCATATAAAAACATTATTAAACAAAAATTTAAAGAAATAAATACTCTGTAAAAGAAATTACAACTGTTCACATGAATGAAAGGTGGATCCAAATTTGATCTGTCAATAGCTATTGTAATAGTATACTATACAAATTCTAATATTCATTTTCGATGTGTAGGTGTGTCACTGCTGATCATCTCGCTTCCTGAAGGGAAAATTCTAAAGGAAAAATCCTTGAAGGACCTGCCCAAATGCAGAGATTACCTACATCACTTGGACATCGTCTAGCTGTCTGCTGCTACATATTATATCCTTTTTTTATTATATCTAATAAGTTTTAAAATATAATTAAGTAAAATAGTGACATTCCCTTTTTAAATAATAGTAGAATATTAAATACTCTCTCCATAACAATATATATATATATATATATAGGTATATATGGTAAATATTAATGAAAATAATTGAAATATAACAACATTTTATTTAAATATAACAAAAAAAAAAACATTATCAATTCACCTACAAATTTACTAGCACAAAATACTCATAAGTAGAAATTAAAGCACTCACAAAGAGTGATGGCGCTTCAATGAGACTGACTAGACCAAATAAGAGCTTTTCAGCCGTTGACATTACGTTGGAATCGCCTTATTGGCTGCTTTATTGGATGGGAAAGTTTTGGATGATATCTTTTGTTCAGATCATTTCCCCATTCATATCACCATGTATTCTGGGCAGTCTGGTAATGAGACAATAATATATCCAAGTAACAAGCGGAAGATTATTACGGAAAATATTTCTGAATTTTAAGAAGATATAAAACCAAGCTTGAGAATGCGGCCAGTAGATGGCTAAAACAAGAAAACCCTTTAACGTCAGAAGGTCATCTCCACTTTGATGGGATGAGGGATGCTCTCGTGTCATGAACGAACGTAAACGTTTCTTGCGACAGTACAGGAACCATCCTACTTTTGATAACTATATTGCTTACCAGGAGTCTCTGGCTTACTGTAAGCATTTTTTGAAAAAGAAAAAGGAAAAGAGGGGTCAGATAAACTTTTACAATGGTCTTAATAAGGATATGCCCCGCAAACAGATCTGGAGTAAGATTAAGAGTTTCAGTAAAGGAGAATGTGATGGAAATAACAGCATAGACGAAAGTAATGCTAACTTTATTTTGAATTCATTTGCACCATCTTTGGCGAATCACAGAATCCCTGAAAACATTCACAGGTCATTGACCATTGGTTATCCAGGCCTTTCTTGTTTTAACAGTTAAGTGCAGCACTTCGTTTCGGTAAGGGCACTTCGTCAGGTCTTCACAAGATCACATACGATTTAATACGCTTATTACCTTTGCAAGCTAAAGAATGGTTACTCTCGATTTTTAATAGGTGGATGGAAAATGTAGGAAATTAAAGCAAATTGTTATAGTACCAATCCTAAAATCTAATAGCGATCCCTTAACGTTTCGTCCAATATCTCTTCTCTCCTGTGTCTTGAAGACATATTGGAGCATGATTAAAATCCGATTGGAATGGTGGGTCAAGCAAAATAATATTCTTCCAAAATAACAGTATAGTTTTGGAGGACATATGGGAACTTACCTTAGCGGACGTTATAACAGATATACAATAGGGTTTTTTTACCAAAAACTTTTATGCTGGCACAATCTTTTTGGACATTAATCCAGCCTACAATTCCGTTAATCTGGATATTTTAAAATGTGTTCTATGTGGTTACTATATTCCTGCTAACGTTGCCAGAAGCATCAACAATGTTTTTCGAACAGACGGTTATTTATTAGAATGAGGGGGAACGATTTGGTGGGTCCTAAGTGTAGGTTCTATGTCCCCAATAGGCCTCCCACAGGGATCGATTTTGAGCCCTCTTTTATTTAACTTATACACTGCCCATTTTTATGATATGTCCAATCAACGCCTTGAGAGTGTGCAGTACGCTGACGATTTTTGTTTGATGTAACCAGTGGTTGCTGTTATACGGTTTCGATTTATGTATATTGAAGTCGAAGGTGATTATTTTTTTGACGTGTGGTGATTGTCTAAATAGGCTTCTATTCTATTTTATTTGTTTCGAATTCTTTAAACGTGGGAAAATGATTCATACCTTTTAAATTATTCATTACCGTTTTGCCCAAGTAAAACAATTAATAGAGTAAAAAAGCTTAAAAATATTACGAAATTATAAAAATATTTTTTTTACAGGTGTATCTAAATACATCATAAGTGATAAGATCTACTTTAGAATTGCGATATTCCCTTAATAAGCAGTTTCTAGTAAAAATATTTCTGAAAATTTTGACTTATAAAGGCAATTAATCATTTAACAGAGATTCGTTTAAGAGTATTTTTTTCCGTCTACATAAATTCGAATTCTTTTCTTGTGTTATTCTTTCCTTCGTTGGGCCGATAGCTTAACTCGAGAAAAGGTACGATTCACAGAATCGTTGGCATTAATTTTTTATACATCCATAAAAATCTGAATTGCTAATAAACGCCATGTACATTATCGTATTACGTTTTTTTTTCGGCACGCAGTAATACCAAGTAATATTTTAACGCGAGGGAAACAGCGGCGAAATTTTACAATACCCTAGGGGGATTTATGACCGTCAGACAAAGAATAAATTGCGTGTCGGTCAGAAAACGCTCGAAAGGTCGGTGCTCGGGATAATATCTATCTTTTTTAAAAACGTATGGCTTACATTGAAATTTACGCTTGTTTCAGACGAGGCGATTAGTTGATTCCACTACTTGAACGGGCGGTTGTCATGGAGTATACTGATGTAGCAAATGATTGGGAACCGCCTGAACCCTTTCACACAGAGCCAACTTACCCGCTTCAGCGGCTTCAGTATGTCTTCAATAACAACCAACTAGTTGAGAGTAAACCAGACAACTTAGTCGAATCAATCAAATCGCCTCGTCTGAAAGAGGCCTTACTCTACGGAAATCGTGTGTTGGAGCAAGTTCATAGCACCTGATAAGGGAAGTGAGCCTACAGTAGGCCTATTTGGTGATATCTGATATGTTTACATCAATATGAACTCTTTCGTTTTCATTTCACATGATCGGTGAACTAGAAATAGTTACTATTGATGAAACTTAGAAGAAAGAATAATGTGGTTGCAAAATCGAAACAATATATAATAAACGAGAAAAGGAAAAAGTGTAATAGAGAAACCGAAAAGACAAGATAACAGTTTTTCCTTCTCTGAATACGATGACAATGGATGAGCAGATAACTAGAAAGCTTAAATTACTAACGACTTAAGTCAAAAGCCCCACTATCAGTAACCTTATTTAACAAGGTTTCGAAGCAGTAGTGGGAGAAATCGGTATGAAAGTAAAGGAAATAAAATAGCCTCCTAACTAACAGGAACGGACTCTAAAGTTGGACCTAAATCAAAACCTGGCAACAACTAAATTTGTGGCACATTATGCAGGGGCTGAATGTATGGCAAAGAGATGCCAGCATTACTGGACCGATATTTTTGGGCAAAGATATATGTGAATGGGAACAGTCGAGACAGAATAAAAAAATATGGCCTATGCATGCATCCTTAATTCCTGGACAACAAAAGGTAAAGTATTTATTCCTTCTAGAACCATCCGAATTACTTCTTCCCCCATTGCATATCAAATTAGGCCTGATCAAAAATTTTGTAAGGGCAATAGATTGCAATGGGAGTAGATTTTTGTATCTAAAAGAAAGATTCCCCAAAATAAAATAAAAGAGAGTATTTTTGTAGGACCTCAAATCAGGGAGTTAAAAAGACCCGGAGAAATTGAGCGATTTGGAAAAAGCAGTATGGAAGTCTTTTAAAAAATTAGTGAGAGCTACAGAGAGTTGGTTAGCGAGCTATTGTTGGCTTATCAAGTACTGGGTTGCAACATGTCACTCAAGATTCATTTTTAGACTCACACCTGGATTTTTTTTTCCTCAGGATTTGGAGGCTGTGAGCGATGAACACGGACAAAGGTTTCATCAGGGCATTTGTAACAAGAGAACCTCGCGAACTGTAAATCGCAGATTTTGATGAAACTTTGTCAGTTTGTAGACTCCATGGAGTGTTACTCAAGGTCGCTTTCCGTTACTGCGGAACTTCAACTTTGGGGGTGCAATTCACCCTTGCAATTTGGCCCAAATTTGTTTTTTTTTGCTGAATAACTTTTAAAACGGCAAGAGATAGAAAAAAGTTTCAATGGCTGACTTGTACCGTTTAGTCAGCCCTTTCGATTGGTATAGATATTTATATGCAGAGTGTTCCAGTAAACGTGAAATGACGTATGTTGTGTTTATTTTATCGAATTTCAGAAATCGGTTATAATAGCTTTTTTTGTGATCAAATAGTCTATAGAAAGGTAATTTAAAAAGTTATACAGGTGTCCACAAAAATATAAATTTTTGCATATTTCCTTATTCTGAGGAGATACTCTGTATACTGTTATGTGGCTGCCTTGTATGTCGAAAATCAGTGTAAACTTATACTAGGCGCTAAATGGTTACATGTGATAGTTTTCGAGTTATACGCATTTGGATGTATTATAATACTACCTATATTATCCCCGACAGCAGACAAAAATAAATGTACCTACTTCGACAGATTGTTCCTGATACTTTTAACATTACACTGTATATACAAAATAACAACAGATTACGACTTCAATGTTCATATTCATACTGTTCGTGGGTAGGTACGCAAATAAAATTTTGTGGTACTGAATTATTAGTTTATTGATATTGGTTGAGTTCATATTGTTTTGCAAATGTAACTGCACATTTGCAAAATCCAGGTTTTAGATGCTCTGAAATTTTCCAGCCCAATGATTGCGTTTGCTTCTAGCGCCCACTGCCGCAGGTCTATATCGTGTACTATGGAGTTTTTATCCATAGCTGATGAAAATTTACATAATACGTGTTTTGCAATTTCCAGCCATTTATTCCTATTCCTTCCACCCGTTTCTATGTATTTTTCCCAACTGTACAGCTGCTGAACCGATGTTACTTTCCTAAATTTGCTTTTTACAGAACTTAACGATCGTCGCTTTGATTTTGAATCAGTCCAAAATTCAACAGCTCTCCTTTTGTAATCTGGAGTAATATTATCACCTTTCAAGGCGCATGTCTCCTCATACTCTTCTTCAGCATCTTCTAAATCGTAGGACGATGAAGGCTCGCCTTCAACTGCTACTTCAATAACTCGAGGACGATTCATATCTTCAAATTCTAATGCTTCTATTGTTTCTACTGGGAACGTTGTTTCGCGAACACTTTATCGATTAGAGTTCTCACGGCATCATGCAATTCTATTTCACTGGGATTATTTTGTGTTATTTGGTTTTCAGAAATATAATTATAAGTATGAAAGTATTAGCAGATGAATAATATTTGCTGGATTGATATGAACCATGTTAGCTACTGCCACTTGCAAACTATATGAACTGAATTTAAATAAAAATTGGGTTCTTATATACATTGCACCGAGGGATATGTGCGCCAAGTTATTCTGGCCAATTGTCCCGGATAAAATAAAAATATCTGCAAGTGAGACGTTCGCTACTCACATCTCTCCAAAAATAGTGAAGCAAGCAATTAGTGTACTATGTGACCTATTGTTTTCATCTGCCTGTTGTCGGGGATAATATAATCTTACATACATCCAAACGCGTATAACTCGAAAACTATCGCATATAACTATTTAGCGCCTGGTATATATTTACACTGATTTTCGACATACAATACAGCCACATAACAGTATACAGAGTATCGACGTAGAATAAGGAAGTATGCTAAAATTTATATTTTTGTGGACACCCTGTATGACTTTTTAAATTACCTTTCTATGGACTATTTGATCACAAAAAGGCCATTATAACCGATTTCTGAAATTCGATAAAATAAGCACAACATACATCATTCCACGTGTATTGGAACACTCTGTATATAAATATCTATACCAATCGAAAGGCTGACTAAACGGTACAAGTCCGCCATTGAAACATTTTTTCTATCTCTTACCGTTTAAAAGTTATTCAGAAAAAAACCAAATTTGGGCCAAATTGCAAGGGTGAATTGCACCCCCTAAAGTTGAAGTTCCACAGCAACGGAAAGCGTCCTTGAGTAACACTCCACGGAGCCTACAAACTGACAAAGTTTCATCAAAATCTGCGATTCACAGTTCGCGAGCTTCCCTGTAAGATGGAAAAACGTTACCAGGGCAAATGGTACCCAAATATGTTGGCAGATTACTGCTGGACAACTAAAAGGGGCCAACCGGGAACTAAAATCTTAGATTGTAACTTCATAATAAAACTTTTCTACACTTTTGGTTCAAGAGGTCATTGTTTTTGAAATATTTTCAATTACTTAAAAGAATAAGATTCTTGGTTTGGATTTTATTTAATGTTTGTTTTTACTGCCAACAATCTATTAAAGTAGAAGAAATATCATAAAAGTCCATGTGGCACGACAAAGTTACAATTTTGTTTACAAATGTGATTACCTATTCATTTTTTTTAATATGTGTGAATTAATAGAGAGCATCGATATTTTTACTAAATCACCTCAATTACGAGAGTTTTGCTGCAGTTACGAATGAATAATATAATGAGGGCATTTGAATTGGGTTCGATTGAATTTACGACTCCAGTCAGCGTTGTGAAGTTTAAACAATCAGGATCAACGAGATAGCAGGTCAGGTAAATCAAATTCAACGCGCACCGTGCCGATCCTCCATTGAAGCACGTATTATCGGAACTAACTTCTGACCCCACGCTTCATGCACAGGTGACCCATTGATTTTTTGATGACCGCAAGCAAGTCTCCCGCTCCGATGAAAGCAGTAATTTAGCATGAAAAGCTACACACTCACAGCTGGTTGGATGATGAGCTAATATGTGGAAGTGACGGCCGTCGAAGCTCGAATTCGGCTTTATTGCGAAAAGCAAAAACGTACGTTATGCGTACAGTTGACGAAAATAAAAAATAGGACAACTTTTATAACGCATTTTGACTAAAATTAAGCGTCTTAAATGCGACTTTCATTTTTATGGTATTCTGTCAGTTTGACATATTAAATTCATTATATTTCATAAAGTTGAAATGCCGCCAGCTAAGTCTTTTATCGAAAGCAAGGATAATTAGCAAAGCAGAAAATGGTTGGTCTATAAGAAGAATTGCAGAATTGTATAATATTAATCGTAATACGGTGCATAAAATTCTCAAGAAATGGAGAAACGAACAAATTCTTAATAGACAGCCCGGTTCGGGAAGACCTAAAATTCTACACCCTTGCAAATGATGCTTTGTAATGCACTTGAGGGAAAATCCTTCGATAGCGTAGTTGATGCAGTTGCAGCTAGTAATTACCCTGGGTCTTTACGCACAGCTCAGAGTCGTGTAAGAAAATCGAGTTGCGTTGTCGTTATGCTGCTCGCAAGTTAATTCTCAAACAAGAACATAAGGGAAGCACGTTTAGGTTTTGCTTTGGAATTTTTTGTTTGTGATATAATTTTTGGAAGAAATGTCATTTTTACTGATGAGAAAATATTCAATCAATGAATTGTGCGCATTAGAGTGTATCGTCCCACAAACACACGCTTGAAGAAAAATACATTAGTAATAATGATAAAAGTGGACGATTTTCGGTAAATATGTGGGCGTGGATATCTATACACGGACCAGGTGTTTTGGTGCATATTGAAGGCAGATTTAACGCCAATTCCTTACATACAGATACTTGAAAATGTATGCTACCTTCCGTCGCCCATTCTTTCCCGCAACAGGATACATATTCAGCAAGACAATTGTCCAATCCACAAAGCCAATAATCACCAACCTGGTTTACAGAAAATAATATAAATGTTCTAGACTGGCCAAGTCAAGTCCAGACTAAATATAATAGAAAATGTTTGGGGTTTTTAGAAAAGTCATTGAAAAGCGCAATGTTAGACCCAGAAATTCAGAAGAATTATTAATGTGCTAAATGATGCATGGGAAACTTATCTCTGAAGAAGTACTGTATCAATTTTTACAATTCATGCCTAGAAGATTTAACGAACTTATACGCAAAAACGGCGCCATTATTAAATATTAATTTTTAAATGTTTCTATTATTTGGTTGTATTGTTGAAACTTTAATTTAATTTCTTCTTCTTTGGAAAAATAAATGAACTACTCTATTCTTTTTGTCAATCTTTCGGAAACTTTTCGTAAACTAATATTTCCTCGTGAATTTGCACGCAGTGTATTTACCTGTTATCCTGTCATAAATCAAATTGACATAAGTTACAATTACATTAGAGTAATAAAGTTGTCCTATTTTTTATTTTCGTCAACTGTACGTACTACGTAAAAAAGCACGGAAACATGTGCAAAATAATAGATGCGGTAGTTTAAGCCATTATTTATTCAATAAACGTCAAAATCAATTGGAACAAAACTGAGTGGAAATGGCTGCTCTTGGGATTAATTGCACAGAAATAAATGTTTGGAAAACTATAATTACTTTTTTTTGTAAATTAAAACATGTTTTAAATAAAGCACATGATGATAATATATATTATTGTGATTTCTGTAATAGATTTACCTGGCTAATGTTTATAAAAAATAAATAAATAAACGCTTTCCCATTAAATCTGCCTTTTCTTTACAGATACCTTCCTCTATATCTTTAATGATAGACGGAATAAAATCCCACTTCACTATATGGCCACAAATTATCGTACATGCCCGAGATATAGAGTTCACCACTGCAGATCATGCGCACTAGCGTTCTCCCCTCTTACTAGCCAATGAGTAGTCTCTATTATTTTCCAGTTGCGGGTCCATTGTCCAGGTGTATGTACGTCTTGGTCTCCTAAATAACTAACTTGTATATTATGTTTCACTTTGTTAAATATGGAATTTATAGTTTAATTTTTAATAATTCAATGTATCAAAATGAGCTTTATTAATAAAAACAGTGTAATTATTAATAACATGTATAATTTATTAACAAGTTTGAATCAAAAACATATAAAGAGTACGAGAACTCTTATCCAAGATGAGTATACTTATTTGGCATGTTCGAAACAAATATTAACAGTTATCCAATATACATTTGGATTCTTAAATTCTTAAAATAACTTTTAAATATCCCGCTATCGCAAGAAAAAAAAACCACCAACCACATCTACCAACTTATACATATTAAAATGTCGGTCTCAACCGACGTCTTGCAAATATTAACAATAACCTCAAAATGTTTGAAATATTATATACTCATTTATATAAAAATTTAAACAATGCTTTGACCAGATACCTCGTATATCAGCTTGCACTCACCCCAGAGTACTTCAGAATGGCGTTTCCTCGCAGTGACAATTCAGAGATGTCGCAGGAAAGTCCCACATTAGGAAAACAACACCGATATTTCAAAAAATTCGGGGAAAGATCTCCTTCACAGCATCCAAAGTGTATAATTATATTCGAAACAGCAGAGACACGTATAATTCCATATAGAAAATGTACCAAGGTATATTGAACACAGCAAATTTCTTATAATGTTGAACAAGTTTCTTCTGTATATCAAAAACAGTATAATGAGTATGAGAACTCTTACCCAGGGTCAGTATACTTATTTGGATGTTCAAAACAAATATTATCAATTATTCAGTATACATTTGGATTCTTTAATTAAATTAATAACTTTTAAATATCCCGCTATCATAAGAGAAACTACCAACTACATCTACCAACTTATACACATTATTTCTGTATAAACTGTCATTTTGTAGACATGAAAAGTAACGACAAAATATTACATACAGGGAAATTTAAACAATGCTTTGACCAGATACCTCGTTTATCAGCTTGCACACACCCCAGAGTACTTCAAAATGGGATTTACTCGTAGTGACGATCCAGATGATTACAGAGAAGGGTTAAGATCGGAAGAACAACATCGGTATCACAAAAATCCAGGGAAAAAACTTCCTTCACAGCATCCAAAGTGTATAATTACATTCAAAACAGCAGAGACATGTATGATTCCAAAATCTTCGGCATTCGCATTTAGTATTTCAAGCAGTTATTGCCATGGACGTTGCTCGCTTTATTGCAATTGTTACAGAGTATGAACCATTATATAATTTAAGACATCCACAGTACTTAAATTAGCAACGAAGAATTGCTTCCCATGGTCTCTTCCTAAATATTACAATAAAAATAGATACAGTCTTTCTTGAGGTCCTATAAGTTCCTAAATGGTGTATTTTGTCTTGTTAAATGTTGTCTCAAAATATCTAGTAAACTTGTAAACTTAGCGCGAGACATATGAAAATATTGATAGGATTTTATCCTATCATCTTCTATCAAATCCGGGGAATGATGTATGGTATTCTCCATGCTTTAACCTTTTCTTGTTAATGTTGTGTATCCAATATTTCGCTTTCTTTCTTTTCTCTTTCTGCTCCTTTCTGAAAGCTACAATAACAATAACTTTACCCCGTAACTAGGTCAAAACTAGTTAGAGACTGCAAACAATCCCTCAATACACTGGCACGAGACACGGTGTCTCTGATTTGGGTGCCGGGACATGAGGATATAAAGCGCAATGTAATAGCCGACGAACTAGCCAAGGAGGGCTCTAAAAGACACTCCATGGGTCCAGAGCTCGTAGGTGGGATTACTAAGGATTCCGCAAGAAGAGAGATCTGGACCTGGTTAGGTAAAGAAAATACAAAGAAATGGAGGTCAACTGAAGGTCAACTCTATACCAAAGCGCTGATAGGGGATGGGGATGTTAGCTTCTCTGATAACCTAGTGAGGCGCAGCAAGAAAGAAGCTAAAACCATTATTGGGCTGGAAACTGGACACAGCCCCCTGAAAAAGCATCTATACATCCCAGGTCGAGTACGCGAACCGTGGTGCAGAAGATGCGAATTACAGGAGGAAACGAGTTTACATGTAATCTGCACATGTGAGGAATTGAAGGTACTCAGGCAGAAATATTTCGGGAGAGATCTATTGTAGCCTTCGAAGGTTCTCAAGTTCCCATTGGGCAAGATATTGGGTTTTATAGAGAACACCAAGCTGCTCGAGTGGAAATAAGAGACTTAATAGGGATGATACAATGAGAACCTAGCTCAAGTGCCCGGACTTTAGGTGCCCACCCTAATTCAATGAATGAATGAAATGAATGAACAATTACTTCATCTTCGCTAATCATGTTACCAATTACAAATGTTTATCTGCGACAGTTATACGGAACTAACTAACGGTATTAGTGAGTGAAAATTGAAAAATGCCTACGCATCATTCGGATATCCGTACACTGCGAAAGCAGTAGACGCAGTATATCAAATAATCAGAATTATATTTATTAATTTTATAAGAGATAATTTAATATTGCGGATACTCTAGAAAAATGAGAGCTTCACGCACCTATATTGGGTGCCCCAGCCCATTGATTCTGATTCATAACTTTTTCATGTACAAATATTATTTAATAAAATTTCAAATGTATTATTTACACCAATTTTTCTATTACCTATTTGACCTATCTTACAAATTTTTATCACTTCTGGTTTTATCAGAAATATGTTCAAACTTAAAATATTGAAAGGACACCTAGTTTAGCCACCAGAAACTTGAATTTCTATTCGTCTGTCTAGAATTCCGCGAATACGCTAAATAGATTCCCTACCTAACCATTAACATAACACTAAGAAGTTGTAAAACTCTTGTTTTTATACAACTGCTAGGCTATAACGAAGTACGCTTTGATAGCTTAACAGAGCTGAGCTTTCAGCCTTATTCAAGCTGAGCCTTCAGCCTAATTTTAGGCCGAGTTTTCAGCCAAATTTTAGGTTGAGCTTTCAGACTAATTTTAGGCTGAGCTTGCAACCTATTTTTAGACTGAACCTTCGACCTAATTTTAACCTGAGCTTTCAGCTTATTTTTAGGCTGAGGTTTCAGCTTATTTTCAGGCTGAGGTTTCAACCTATTCTTAGGCCGAGGTTTTAGCCTATTTTTAGGCTGAGGTTTCGCCCTATTTTTAGGCTGAGGTTTCAACCTATTCTTAGGCCGAGGTTTTAGCCTATTTTTAGGCTGAGGTTTCGGCCTATTCTTAGGCTGAGGTTTCGCCCTATTTTTAGGCTGAGGTTTCAACCTATTCTTAGGCCGAGGTTTTAGCCTATTTTTAGGCTGAGGTTTCGGCCTATTCTTAGGCTGAGGATTCAGTCTATTTTAGGCTGAGCTTTTACCCTAATTTTAGCCTAAAATTAGACTGAAAGCGCTCAGGCTAAAATTAGACTGGAAGCTCAGCCTGAACTTATGCTAAACTTTCAGCCTAATTTTAGCCTGAGCTTTGAGTTTAATTTTAAGCTAGTCTTTTAGCCTAATTTTAGGCTGATATTTCAGTCTAATTTTAGGCTATTTTGTTGTTGTCCTTTCAGTGTGTTGTTCAATTCACGAAGCTTCTTGTTTTCCCTACACTTTTCTCCTCTTTTAACATGCGCCCTGATTTAAACATTATTACAGAAAATTACATACCCAGTAGCAAATAAGTTAAATACATTGTATACTACAGAAATTGTGAAAATGACGATTCCCCTACTCGACTACCTATTCAACAACGCATATTCTTGCTGCTATTTAAAAGAATAATTGTTTTGGATTAATGCGTATTTATTAACGACAAAAAAACCATTTCCTCCGTGTAAGTGATAAACAATATTTGTAGTTTTAGAATTACCAAATAAAAGTTCTAAATACCAGAAATATTTATGTTTAGGCATTTTGATTTATTGTGATAACTCGCAGTCACAGATGCGGCGCACAGATGTCACACACGTGGAATTTGATATATGTATATGTATATGATGTTTTACCAAGCACAATATGAAACGACCACTGCTAATAGCATATGTAGTATTCCAAAATAAAATAGAGCGATTAGTTGTTAGTGGACGTATTTAATTAATTTAGAGCATCATTAATCAAAACGGACAGAAGAACAGCTCTTCTACGTTCGGTGGTATCCGTAAATTTATGGTAGTACTCATAACTCTATTAGTTTTTTTTTTCCTACCGCTAATTTAATGTACCGGAAAAGTTTTCTAGATAAATTAAAAATAAATATATGCGTCTTTTTTGCGTATCGGTATAAATCATAAGAATTTTAAAAGTGGACAATGTAAACCTCTAGAAAGAATGTTATTTTAAACTCTATGTCAGATATTAAGATCAAGGCGGGAAGGTATTTTTTTATATACTGCCGTTGCTGTTGAACTTTATTTTTGAGTGCCAGAAACGTTTCAGGTCGGTCTATCTTAAAGTATTGTTGATGTTTCACAATGTATAGCCGCAGCGTTATTTTTGTTTTAAATGTAGAGCAACTGGTCCAAACTCTCCTCATATTTTGAAATAAAATATTCACACGCTTATTACATTTGAGTTTTGAAGAATTAATTTTTTTTTCGATCTTACAAATGGGTATGGTGATAAGAGTTAGATCGAAATATAAACGATAGAAAAAATAAACGTGAAATATTATAGCATTCTTGTTTCTGCTTGTATGTGAGAAACTGTGCATAAAAATCTTCAATTGGTAAAATGATTGTTTTTCAGTGTCAGAACCATATTTGAATTCTACATATTGCTCTGGTGCCTGGCCACCCCGCGTTTTTGTCAAATTCAGTGATATTTTTATTTATTGAATTTGTCTTGTCAAGTGCCGGGGAAAATTCTCTCAGAATTTAATATTTATTTTTTAAGTTAGATTTTGCTATTGAATTATTTAATTGTTTAATTTGTTTATTTAAATGTTCAAGTTAGTTTAAATTAATTTCGCTCTGTAATATATTTTATTTGTTCATGTAAGTTTATGTCCTTCCTAGAAGAATTTCTTCCTTCTATGATCTTTGCATTTATGCCGTTGCCTTTGGCGCCGCACCTGTTTGTTATATGTATGCGATGTTGTGGCCCCTGAAGGGCAGTTACTTGAACGATAGCGTGTAAGTAGATTGTTATTTTATTTTCTTTGCTGCCATTTTTGTAATTTCGTTTAATGTTAAAGCTTTGTTCGTTTAATTTGTATTTTATCATCCTTCAAGGAACTCGTTAGATAATAATTGACATTATAGTATTGTGTGCACAATTTAGATTGTAAGATCTTTTATTTATATTGTGTTCTAGAATTATTTTTAAGTTTAAAGAGATTAATTTTTTTTTCGTTTTCTAGTTTTGCTGATTGTTTTGAGTAAAATTAATCACCTCGTTAGGTGAAAAGAAGCATTGTGCTTGTATTTAAAATTTCAAATTTTTATAAATAGTCCACGTTGAAATTTAAATTAGTGTATTGTTTAATTTTGAGACCACGTGGATTTTTTGTGAAAAAAGGATTTTCTTCTAGAACAAATTATGTCCTTTGTTTGTTATAGGATTTGCATTGTCCTTTTATTAATCATGCAGATTTTTTTGGCCAGAATCTTAAATTCATGGTTTTGTTTCTGCATAATTGTAACTAAATGTTTTCTTTTTCTTTTTTTTTATAATAATAAAATTAATGATTGTTAACGTCATTCAAAATTTCTGTTCTTTTATTTTTGAACCAACCATTTCAATTTTTGGGGATTTTAAAGAAAGTCAATTTTTCAAACGCCCACATTTTATTTTCATGATTAGTTCCATTGTGAGAGATAACCCTGAGATAAAATTCTTTGAGCTTTATTTATCCGCTGAGACTATTAATTTCACATTGTTCTTTTTTATTTTTTTCATTTTGCATTTATGCTGGTACCATCAGTACATAGCAATATGTATGTTTCTAACGTGTGTATGTAGTGAGATATATAGCTTGTTATGTTGCCAATACGATAAATTGGATAAAATATATAGAATTAATACATTAATAAAACTTATACATACATTTTAAGTTCAATAGAATACACGCTCTTATCCAATATTTTTTTTTAACTTTCTTCCCAAATTTCTTAAACCTGGCCTCATATTTCAATGATAAAAGCAACAAATTAAAAAGTCTGGCGCCCCATGAGGATGGAGCCCACTTCAAAAAGGGGAAATTGCGAGGTGACACCATTGTTTAGGGAGTATAAAAATAACACAAGTGCTTTCAAAATTTTCCCCTACGTGGGAAAATGCATGACGGGATAAAATTAGTATCTGCTTAGGCAGCCAATAAAACGAGAAAGCTATTTTAATTGCATAGCATCCAGGATTTATATCGAAAGATGATTAATAGGGTCATATATGATTTTGTTTTGTTTTTTCTTTTCTTTAATAATTCCAGGAGTACAAATTAAAATTTGCACAGATATTTTGAGCAAAATTGTAGCAGTTCTGTAATTCTTTTATGCATACTTAGGATCAAGTATTATACATATGTAATCTCTATGTAAGCATATAATTTAAATTCTATTTTCTTCATTAATTTAATTTAAATTTAGTAACATTTAAGTTTTACACATTCAAGATACTACGATCGAAATGTTTTTCGGTTGAAAGCTATTCGCCGCCAAAGAGAAAAACCAAGAAAAAAAATTATTCCGTACGTAAAAGGTTCATCAGTCATTAAATCATATAGTACAATAACCATTGTTGGCATTTTTACATTTAGAAAGGACACTAACGAAGGCTGGCTTAGTCTGGAAGTATCTAATGGTAACTGTACCACACAAGGAAATTCTAATTTCAGATATAGGTTATCGGAGCTTAGCAACGACTTTGCAATTCATTTTGCTATTGGCGATACCATTACGAGAGAGCAATTTGATTTAAAGAAGGTTAAGAATATGGGAGATGATACTCCACCCGTACCATTTAATATTTATATGCCTTATCCTATAAATATTATAAGTTTTACACATGTGATAAAGGATTAAGGAAACCTTCACAACTATAGCATTGTTACTTACAATAAGTGCGGAACTACTTCGGAGAGCTGCTTGCATTTACGACGATAGCTTGATGTTGATTGTAAGAAAGCAAAAAAGTAAAAAAGAAAATTTGGTATTTTACCATAAAAACTGTCTAAGTGTTTTCTAGGGGAACTAAAGATAGAAATTTCTTCAGCCTTCCAATATTGTGACTTTAACCCATTTGTAGGTGGTACAGCAAGGAAAACCTGAAGAAGAAGAGAGTGGAATATTTGTCACCAACCACCATTCAAGGTATTGTATTTGTAGATAATGTAAAATATCTAAGCGTCTTATTTGATAAGACACTATCCTGGAATGCGCATTTAGAAATGGTCACTCACAAAGGGTACTACCTTATGGACATGCTGAAAGGTATGTGGAAATTTTGAGAGTTTTCTTCAATCCTACTCCATTGGCTCTATATGATGGTAGTACGTCCGACCATAACCTGCCAGCAATAGCTTTGGGTCAAAACGCGGCAACAAGCCAGAGCCACAGCAAAACTTACATCCATATAAAGGATGGCAAGTGTGGCAATCATGGGAACAGTATCTTGGTCTCCGTCATTGACACTAGAAGTTCTTCTGGACCTACCATCCTTGCAAATTTTTGTCGAAATGGAGCCAGATTAACCGCATTTTGCCTATGGCAACCAGCGAATCAATCGCCACATACATATATCTGTGTGACCAACAAGCTGCAGATAATGTGAAATATCTAGGCGTCTTATTTAATAAGATATTATCCTGGAATCTGCATTTGGAAAAGATCACTCCCAAGACGAAATTATTCTTATGGACATGTCGAAGAATATGTGGGAAATCTTGAGGATATCTCCAAAGCCATTTGTCATAATCCATTGGCTCTATAATGATGATAGTATTGCCAACTATAACCTATGAAGCAATAGCTGGGTGGCAGAAAATGCGGCGAGCCAGAGCAACAGCAATACTTACATCCGCATGTGTGGCAATCACGGGAATAATGTCTTCTTCCCCGTTATTGGCACTAGAAGCTTTTCTGGACCGGCTACCCTTGCACATTGTTGTGGAAAGGAAGGCCAGATTAACAGCATTTCGCCTATGGCAACCAGGGAATTAATCGCCACATGTACATGTCTGCGTGTGACCAATAAGTTGCTGGAATCGGTTACTTTCGACTGCATGCTGGGAATGCCCTTGGGCACGATGTGTGCTCGACCACTGATTGATGCTTACTTCACTACCCCCTTTGAAAACAGGGAGGAATGCAGATGCAGCGAAGAAACGCTGACGCGGGAAGATACTTGGTGATTTACGCACGGTTCGAAAACCTAACAGGATGTGGGCGCAGGAATATTTTCTCGCAGTCTAAGAATCAGAAGAAATTATAGTCTTGGGCCACACACAAGATCGTTCAGGCTGAAAATTAGGCCATTGAGATGTATGTGAGGGAAATTTTGGGTAAAAACTACGAACACAAATCAATAAAAAATGTCGACAACAGTCAGGTAGTGCT
This sequence comes from Protaetia brevitarsis, assembly GCA_004143645.1. Classification (NCBI taxonomy): domain Eukaryota; kingdom Metazoa; phylum Arthropoda; class Insecta; order Coleoptera; family Scarabaeidae; genus Protaetia; species Protaetia brevitarsis. Next base: position 2,665,360 of record RXPK01000050.1, on the reverse strand, counting down.
GAAAACACTAAAGGCGAATGAATTAGCTTGAAACTGATCAGGAGCTGTAAACATTCTCTAAACATGTTAGGGATGGGTAATAATCTATCCCTAATCAGAACGCTTGGGTACTCCACTCATTCTCGGAAATAAGGAAGCAGATATCTTTGCCAAAAGGGTTGCTGCGGAGCAATTTCAGGAACCAGAACCTGCTATTGGAATAGCATCTATGGTAGCTAACCAGCGAATTAAGTTCTGGGCAAACCAGAAAGTGCTCCAATACTGAAACAACTGTCCTGGTTTGGTGCATGCGAAGGAGTGTATTTCGGAACTAAGGAATTGTTTAGAACTTGACCGTAAAAATGTCAAACTGATTGTCTCCGTTTTTACAGGTCATTGTAAATTCAGAAAGCCCTTACACCGAATCGGGCCCTCTGATGACACCGAATGCTAAGACTGTTAGACGAAGAGATAGTTAAGCATATTTTCTGTCATTGCTTTGCTGCTACAAGAATCAGGTGTGTAACCTTTGGAAAGGCTGACCCTTCCCTAGCAACCTGAAAATAATGTCATTTCGCAAGATATTGAGCTACCTTAAGTGCTTGAACTTGTTGGATGAGCTCTAAGATAACATCCGCTTTACAATAGATTCTCTAGTGGTTACAGTGGACTGGACAATTAATCAACCGATTAATCAATCATGTAAATGCTATCTTTACATGAATGAAACCAGGGCATATCAGCGAAAGGAATAGTGAACTAAATGGATTGGTACTGCAGAAATCTCTGCAACTTCTTTAAATGCAACCATAGTGTTTAAAACTTGGTGTTACGACATCTACTGCGTAATGCGAAAAAAGAAAATTTGAAATCAAATAACATTCCCAAATCTTCCATTAAGCTTGCAGAGTTTAATGTAGTAAAGGGAGTAGTGTAAGGAAGTAAGAGGGTTTATCTTTTTAGTAAAAGTCACACAGGTACACTTGGAAACATTAAGTGAAAGCCTACAATTTTGGACCAAGGAAAAATAGTGTTTATATTAAACTGTCAAGTTCTGTTGACTGTGAGTTTTCTCAACAAAATCAACAGAGGCGAACAACACTTAAGTTGTCAGTAGACATCAGTTTTTCACCGGATATATCATTAACATGGTCATGAATAAGAAATTATTGTTTGTTCTGTCTTGGGTATTTTTGGTCTCTTTTTAATAAAATTAATTAGATAATTTTGTTCATTTTTGTTTATTGAGACATTCCTATTTCCTGCTTATACCTTTTTCAATCATAATTAGAAGTTTCTTATTCACTGTGTTGTACGCGTAAACATAGTTTATGTTATACTATATTATGAACAATGTGGTATGTGACAATATGCATCTTATTATTTTTAAATTGAAAACCAAAACGTTTTTAAAAAAAGTGAAAAAACTATCTAGTTAATTTTATTAGACAATACACAGTTACCATGGTCAAAGCAAAATGAAACTGAATCATGAAAATTAAGAATATAAGGGGTGCTAAATTCGACCCTGCAGGGACACCTGATGTAGGAATGATAAATTTGGGCATGAAAATCTCGATAGTTTATACACTCTCTTGTTTAAGAACTAAAATTAGACCAAAAATTGTATTTTGAAATATTAGTGTGGTATCTTTGTTTTTATGTTAAATGAATTAGATTATAAAATTTAGTTGGTCAATTTTTCGTTTTCTCATAACATAGAAGTTTGTTTATTGAATGAAATCTTCATCTTTTCATTTACGTTTCATAAATTGTGTTGTTTAGTTTTTTCATTGATAAGTTTTTAACGTAAGAACTGATTCTCTCTATGCACTTTTTTGTATCACCAAACTTCTCCTACGCATCTATCGCCTATCCTCGTAATACTCAAAGCTACATCATAACACTTGGCCATTTAACTACAAAGCTATCCGGAACATTATTTATTATTTATAGTAATGCATGCTTCATTACCTCTAGGGAATATCAAGACATTCACTTTGATATTTTCCCTTTGTCCGAGCCTGAGTGCTCCGAAAGCCTCGTTTGTCTGTCTCATGTCTAGTTACGCCTTCCGACGTGGAAGCTCTTCGAGTTTACATCGCAACGGGAATTAATGAAATTCGGTGACTCTCTTTGGATCCACGCCAATACAATCCGTATCATCAATTTGATATTTGAACATCTGGACGTACTATGTGCTTGTTTATGCTTCGGTAAACGTTCAAGTCAATTCATCGTTTCTTATTTCTCTTTTTTTTTGATCACCTCAGTAATAAATTCAACTGCTTTAAGAGTTTCATTAAGAACTTTGAAGAGGAAATGTTTTTAGCAGATATTCAATCATCAATTTAATGGGAATATTCAATGTATTACCTACGTTATGGGTTTACAGTAATAGATTTATTTATAAATACTTAGAAAGAGTTTTCAATTATATAGGGTTCAAACACTTTTGAGAATATATTAAAGTGTAGTTTATGCAGTCGTAACTTAGGGCTTTGTGTAAAGTGCCTGTTTTGAAAACTGTTTGTGTTGATTGTTCGTTTAAGAAGCGGCTACCGGATATCCTTCTAGTAATATACTCCAGATATTCGTGTTACAAAATATAACTGTTCTAGGAATATACTGAACGGCGGTGAGGACTACAATGGATATGTTTGCTGATACGATTTCCTGACTAATCAAAGCAAGTTTTTATATTCTCCTATAAATGTATCTAAATTTAGATGAAAGAGTGAACAGTAAATAAAAAATGAATATGTAGGTACATTGTTTTCAACTATATGCATTAATTCAAGCAATGATAATTTAAATAAGCACATTTTATATGAACCTAAAACAATAACCTCATTAAAGGGCAATGCATACATTTGTTGAATTATATATTTGCAAGTTCAAACAATTGTTTGTTTTAAACGCCAGAGGAGCTATAAAATTGATTAACTGAATGTATGCTGGCGATTTGTAATGAATATTTATCTCTCTATTTCTGTGCTGCAATGAAGCTATTTCGCAACCGAAAAGAGGACTGTAATTCAGTTCACTATAGCATTGTTTTCAGTATTTTTTTAATTTTGAGGTTGGTACATTCCACAACTGTCATTTGCTGTATCTTTGATATGGTTAGACGCTAGCAACGCTAGTAACTTTGCAATCGAAAACAGTGTTATAACATAGCTCATTATAGCACTATTTTCAGTGTTTTTAATTTTGGATTTAGTACCATTTTGCAACTGTCACCTGTCAGAAATATTTTGTTTATGGTTATTTCGCACAACGATTAACCTTAATAACGATAGGAAACTTGACACTCTGCGCTCTACACTGCCCTATTCATTTTTGTTGGAATTAGTGTTACCTGTACCTTATCATGCCAAAGTAGCTAGTACTAGAATTACCTACTTTGGCGTGGCTGAAAATTCAAAGATAGTATTAGTAGTATTGCTGATTTTGACACCCCTTTTTAGTTTATTCTTTAATATGCCTTTTCTTTACAGATTTCTATCCTTGAGTGTTTGATAATATTCAAAGATACAATATCCCTTCAATAGACGGCTAAGAGCTAACACACATGCCTCGATTTCACCACTGTAGGTCATGCGCTTTTTAACCAAGGAGTAGTTATATTTATATTTCTTTTTTACCAGAAGTAAGTAGGTTGCCGTGATGGCTCTACGTTTTGTGCCTTCTAAATCAGTAACGTGTGCATTATTAGACTTTTACTTCATTAAATATGAAATTTATAGTCTAATTTTAATCGTTTAATGTACTGACTGCTTTTATATTAATAAAGACAACGTGAATATCAATAACATTTAAAGAATATAAGGATTTTTACTCAAGGTGAGTGTTATGTATGTATACTTTTATATTGTTGCCTGGAAACGGTTATTATTATAGATCAGAGAAATATATGTCAGTTGTAAAAAGCACTTCAGTGTTTTAATTTAAGTTAAATATTATATTCAAAAACGTAACAGTGAGTACACTTATTTTCAATATTTAAATGAAATATCAACTACTGTAGTATATTTTGGATTCTTAAATTCTAATTTAAATGTAAAAATAACTTTTAAATCTTCCGCTATATTATATGATGAATTTCACTAACCATGCCTACCAACCTATATATATTAAAATTTTAATTTAAATTGCCATTTACAAATGTAAGGGATAACCTCGAAGTTTACAAAATGCTACATACTTAGATATACATAAATTTTAAACACGAACTATATAAAATACCTTCAACATTACCTTGCATACACCTCAAAGTATTTCAAAATGGAGTTTTTTCGCAGTGACAAATCAAAGATGTTGCAGAAACGACGTACATCAAAAGTACAACGCCGGTATTAGAAAATCCAGGAAAAAATCTCCTTCAAAGCATCCAACGTATATCATTATACTCAAGACAGCAGAGACACGTACAAGCCCGTAAAACAAAAAGTACCAACGTATGTTAATCCAACAAATTTCTTCTAATGTTGAAGAATCTTGACGTTTCTTATATATACTTTTAGTCCGATGGTAAATACATCAATTCACAAATACGATTCTCTTCTATTTCGGATATATTACAGAAATATAGATAATTTAATTTATTGATTTGACTTGACGAAAAATAAAAACAATTTTTTCAAGAAGATTCTTATCAACAACCACCACGTCTCCATGGTCTCCAACTCATTTATTTAATACTAGCTACACTGAGTCTCCATTCCTTTGAAATAGTACGTACACTACATTAAAATTATACAGTTACCATACGATAAACTTATACACCTAATTACCAGGGCTACGGTGCAAAGTAATTAACGCCCTAAATATACAAACAAGTGTGTATATAAATTAATAATTATATCTACTATTAATGAAATTCATTATATATTAAATAACAATACATATTAAAAGTACATAGTAAATCTACATACTAATAAACTAAAAACTAACGGTATATAAGATATGTACAGTAACAGAGTGTGATCTATGTCGGAAAATATTTACTCTAGTTTGCACCTACATAGAAATGTGTAATGAGTAAGCAATATATTTACTTAAAACATAAACAGGTAATAATTAATTTATTATAGCTTTCAAATTAGCAAATGCAAAAGTATGGATCAGATTCAAATTCGAGCTGAGGTAAGGGAAACTCATCAATATTAAATTAGCTTGTGCTTGCTACAGAATTAATAGTTGCAATATTTATACGTTACAGAAATAATAAATGAAAAGATCCAGGAAGTATTGCATACCTCATCATATTTTCAAGTGCAAGCCTAGAATTTAATTTTCTCAGGAGATCGTTGAAAAGTTTCCTCCGCCAACAACAACAAGCAGTAGGTGTGCTTAAAGCCACTACAACATTTTTTAGAGTTAATTATCATTACCGTATAAAGACAACACACTTCCTATATTTTTTTTCTGGAATTCTATTTGGTTTTACACTTATATTTATTAACTCATGCATTACATTGACATAAATGATCACCAAACGTCTAATCTTAACTGATGCCGTTTGAGTCTTCTCAGCGGTTAACCAATATTATTATCCTGATTATTGTAAAGAATTGACAACATCTCTAAAATTATAAAATTGGGAAATCGCACCGCTTCAGTTCCATATTCCTTGAAAATATAGATATTTTGCAAAAATACAAAAAGGATAGTTCTCAATATCAAATAGATTTAATTTAGGATTACATGTTTCAATCCACTTGGGTTATTCAAATTATGAATTATATAGATAACTGCTTTAAGAATTACACTGAAAATCCAATTTGTTCAGGATAACAAAATTTTATTACGAAAAAATAGTTAAACCAACAAAATATTTCAGTATTTCAAATAAATAAAGGTTAAATGATTAAATAATTTGGTTCAACTAACCAAATACTTGTTTGCCCTTATTTAACTCAATATTTAGTTTGTTTAAGTAAAATTGGGTATCATCAAATAGATTTGTTTTTCAGTGTAGTTCAGCAGTAACTGCAAATGTCGCGCATTATAGTATTCATCTTTACTAGGGTTGATTGCTGATTTCGCTACTGGTTATTTTATTTTATTTTTGTTATCACTCAGGATTCTTCTATTTTTTTTTTCTGGTTTTGTTAGCATGTATATAAAAGATTGTTGTTTATTTGTACTAAAGTTACTAGTAGATTCCAATTAAGCGTATGGATGTACTACAATGTTTAACCTATCATATATTTTATAAGATATTCAAGATGAATTTATTATCATTATTATTATTGTTCTTTGCAATTTAGATACTTTACATCTCATATAATTTTACTTTTCAATATTTTAATATATAATAATTTATATTGCAAAGTTTACATTGTTTACTAATTTTGTGGTTATTATAGTTGCTTTTACTATTTGATTTAACTAAATTTTGCAGTCAATTTTTATATTAAGAAAGTGTTTTTTCAAATCTTTTTGTTAACTAGTCCAACATAAATTCATTCATCACCTGTAAAGATGAGACTTTTTATCGAAACCTCGTTTGCTATGCGAGTTATGGTAGAATTGCTATTGCCCGAATTTGTTGTCACTATCCTACCAACTATCAGAACAGTTACTTTAAATGTATTCTTTTACATTCGAATTAAATTAAAATTTTAGTTTAAAATTAACTTAAGGTTCATAATTACACCGAAATAGAAAAAATAGTAAAAAAAAACTCGTTTCATAAGAGCTTTTCGTAGCACTTAGCTTTTGAAAAACCCGCTTTCCTAACTTGTCGTCGTGCGGCAAAAGTATGCTTTATAAAACTTGTGTTTTAATATACTATTAAGTAAAATTTAAAAGATGTTTGGATGAAGCAGCAAAAAGATAAAATACAAGCGGAACTTCTGGTGTCTTGACTGCACTGGTAATTTATACAAAGGGCGCCACTGCTAGCACCGATTTTGACATCACTTTGTCATTGAACATAACTGAGAATTATATATGTAATTTAATAATAACAGTAATAATGTCTTTATTATCATTCAAAATTCACAAACGTACAGTAGCCGCAATTGCTAGGTTGACAATCTAATCCGTTTTCGGTACTGTAGCTTTTTAGTAATCGTAATACGCCTACAAAAACTGTCTATCGGGTATCTTAGTATTGACAAATTTAGGATGCCTTTATGGCTTAGTGTAAACAAATACTCTGTCACTCAAGATGGAACTCTCACAGAACGAATGTAAACACAAATTTGAACGCTTGAACATTTCTGTTTTTATTAGATAACGCCGTACAGTAATACTTGAGTTAAAATAAACTATTAGGCAATTGTTACATGTAATCCTTGGTCATAGTAGATCGATTATTAATAAATAGTAATAATATTCATTTTCAGAAAACAAGAACTGCAAAATATGATTACAAATTCCTCTAAGCTGAATGAAGAAGTTTTAAGTTTTGTGTAGGAATTAATCTTTTTGCATATCACTTGGAATCTGCCGCTTGCCACGCAAGTAGTTTGCCCTTATCGTTACAATGCAGGTGTACTAGTAGACTTTTGAAGACCTAACCACTTAAAACACCATCTCCGTATGTGCTAAGTAAAAGCTGATTCGCGTTCTTCTGTTAAAGTGATTTTGCGAACCGTTGACTTTATATACGGATACCTACGAGTGCATTTTTTTAGTGGAGTTATAAAAAAATGTTAACTCAAGAAGAGAGAATACGGGCTGTGACGTCACTAGATAACGGATGGAGTATTCCTGCGGTAGCGTGAGCATTACAAGTTAACCGCAATGTAATCTTTAAGTTGAAAAGGAAGTGGGAAGTATCACATTCTGTTGCCAATCTACCAAAAGCTCCAAGAGCAAAGGTTACAACAATTAAAGAGGACCCGTTCCGCGAAAGCGAGGTATTTATCCCAATACATTTATAAACAAAATAAAAGCGGACGTTATTCCGTTGCCGCTTTTGGGTGGATGTCATATACGGCGCTAGGTGTAAATTAACGGACACCTCACAGGTATTCAATATCGAGATATACTAGAGAGTCTGTACCGTCATTATATGAAGATTTCATATACAAATATCGTACAGAAGTGGATTGGTGTGAGCAACATGACATCTTTAAATTGGCCTGCTCGAAGCGCGGACTTAAACCGACTTAAGAATATGTGGGCATATGTCAAAAGAAAGATCTGTAGGCAATCTCTTGATGCAGGATAGATAGCTGACTGAAGAGATTTGTGGAAGAAAATTGAAGAGGCATGGGATGAAATTAATGAAAGATTTTTTCCGCCGTCTAGTGGATTCCAGGCCGAAAAAATTGAATGTAGTAATTGCTAATGACGGTGGATGGACACATTATTGATCTTTCTAGTATATAAAGTAACGATATTAAATGTTACTCTTGGATAACCGTATTTATTCGAATATTGCATTTCTCGTGTATGTTTTTCATTGATTTTAATTTTATCTCACATTAATTTGCATATGCACGTTGTTAATTTAGTTAGTATAAAGTAGTTACCTCTTCTCATTCAATAGGCCCTTCATTAAAAACAAATCCATGGTTTTATAACAAGTAATTACAACGTTACTTTTAAACCCAGCAATTTTTCATTTACCTAATAAATATGTAAGTACTTTTAGTGTGTTCTGAAATCCATATTTTATATAATCACCTTTAGAGTGTTCCTCTAATGTTTTGGCATAAATCTCTCACGACCCAATATGTATATGTGTACAGCCCGCGAACAAAATTTTTTGCAGTACTTACAAGCTAACAGAACATTTTAAATATCTGATATGGATATGACTTTTTATTAAGAAAAATCTTTTCTCGTGAAAGGAGTAAGAATACACACATCAGAAAGAAAAGATTTAAAGAGATAAATAATTAGTGAGGGAATAAATCAATGAGAACTTACCCTAACAGCTAGAAATATTACATAGATATTTTTAAAAATATATTTTATAAATATTTTTCGTGAGAGGTTTTTGAATATTTTTTTCTAAATATAGATAAAATATTCAATTAAAATATTTATTCCATATTTTAAAATTAATGTAAGCGCTATATTTTTTTCTAAAATCTTTGTAAAATATTTATATGAAAATTGAGATTTTTTTATGCAATCTGCTACCACCAGTCTTGTCAAACGCAAAATAACGTAAATAAAGTAATACCAGGGAGGGGTAGCGAACTTAGCGTCCAGGGTGGTACCCGATAACGTGGACCTACCTGGGTAAACGTCCTCACTTACCACCACGGTGGATGTACGGGAAAGGAGCTTCCGTGGCGCCAGCTCAGTCGCAGATGGTCGTGCCGTTCCGACAATAACACTTCGGCAGTTGTTGGGGCGACTGGTAGAGCGCCACCCACGTTAAAAAAAAGACACGGAGCCCCAGGCCAATCCCCGGGGTGGGGTCCCCGAGCGCACCTCGCTTGGTAAGTGTGGAGGTATAAAAATAACCCTCCGTGGCACACGCCACAGTTTACAAAAAAAACACGAAAGTTAAATGGTAACGAAACAAAATTTATTAAAATAGTTAACTCTTGAAAGTGACTTTTACAAAAAAAAAAAAAACAATATGACATACAAAAGTATAGCGCAACAGAAGCGGCGGGTTCCTTTAGGACAACCCCAAAGTTAAATAAATAAACAAAATACGGTTAATATAATGTGATCTCATATACCACCCCACCAAGATCTTGATCGGTTTACATCAGTAAAGATATTACATGAAAAGGGGGTTCGGACAACCCGTAATGCGCACACAACTGATTACGTACGTTTAGAAAGGGGCCACCCCCACGGGGTAAAGCCACTCTGACAGGCTGAAGGCCGAAAATATAAATAAAATTATAAAATAACAACTATTTGTCCTGAGGGGACGGGTAGAGCGATCTCTACGGTAAATTGTACGTTCGAAATTGAAATGAAAGTAAAAAAAGTTAATACACAAGTTTACAGGGAGACTATCACTTTAAGAGTTGAATTAATACGGTAAAAATTAAGCGTAATAAAAATAAATTCGGTACACGCCCGTCACAGGGGAAAAAAAAAGGAAAAAAAGAAAAAAATAGGAGTTCTGAGTCCCCAAGACGGAACAGCTTCCGCGCGTCTAACCCGCGATGGCGTGAAGAGCAAAATAAAACGATCCTACCTCACGAGGGCGACGTTTGTTCTACCTCGGGGCTAGGCCAGACGTCAACCTGACGCTCCTGGGTGTCCCTCAGCTGACAGCGGGGCACTCACAGAATCAAACGGCGTACAACGCTGCGAAGCCGCCGGAAATTCCTTGCCGGTGTACGGGGTATCGACACGTGGTGGCTCGTGTAGTCGCTGGTGTCCCGTACCACAACCCTATACGAGAGGATCGCAGAAACCTCAGTGTAAGATACCAAAAAAAACGAACTGTTAACGAAACGGACTTACCTATTTGGGGTCAAATAGGGCACAGCTGACGCAAAGCAAGAAGAAACGTGAAACTCGACAAAAACACAATCCGCACAATTTCATCGAAATACGATAACGGCGTCTAAGACGATAAATTTCACCACAAAAGTGTTAAAACGAGTAGATTTCAAATCCGCAAAAGCGATAAAAACCTTCAAAAGGCACTTCAAAATTAATCAACCGCAGTCGCGTTCGCTCGCTTCGACAATTACTTGCAGAGTCCGGGCCTACGGAAAATTCCGAAAGTTCTAGATATCATACGCGTTAACAGCCCAAAAAAAGATGACCATGAACGGCACAATATGCGACATCTATCAGGCGATACGGACCGAGTGACCCTGAGATGGGAGTTTACTATGATGAACATAGAGTCCACATACAGAAGACGGACAGCGGGAAGGCGATAACCCTAACTATACGCTACGCGTACAAGAAAAGAAAACTGAACGTAACAATTCCCCCCCATTCTCGAAAGAAATTTTCGCAGAAAATTTCCTGACCTGCGCCACCTAAAGAGACCTAAAAAAAACAGAAAGAAGGAGGAAGCTTGACCACAGCACCAGACAAGATTCAACATCACTCAAAACAGGACAACCCTTGGTCCGAACACCCACATGGACCCTTCGGCAAATCGGCCGGAATCAGGATAGCAAAAAAAGAAATCATAACAACGAAACTACAAATCTGGACGAAGACGGCTACCACACCAAAGCAGGACAAAACACGACGCCGGACAGACCCAACAGCACCCCAGAAGAGGACCTAAAGTAGGTGGAAGTAAAGCGAGGCAAGCCTCAACAAAAAGCTCAGATGTGAGGGTGATCATTTCCTCACACGGCGAAGGAAGGGAAAGAAGCTGTGCTGCTAAATCCACCCAAACCGCACCAAGGCCACCCGAAGCGACAACCCCAACAACCAGAGTAAAGGAGACATGTCACGTGAGGCGATCAATGCTCAAAAAAAAGGAAAGAAAAGGGCAACTAAAATCAGGGTTATCACTATAAGTTAGAGGATACAAAGCGGAAATTGGGACGTGGATAAACAGTAAACGAGAAGGAGAATTAGGGTTGACCTCCAATCACACACATCCATAAAGCTAACAGGCTAGGAAGTGGTCCAAGGCAAAAAAAAGAAAGGTGTAAATGGCCAAACAAAAAAAATACCAGAAGTTTAAAGTCGTGGAAGGCCCATCCGGACTGACACAGTAGTACTGAAACAAAAACAAAACAAAAAAATCCAATCCGTATCCCAGAACAAAAAGACTGACCGCGGAAACCATACGAAAGAGGAAGACTGCTGGGATTCAGCCATAGGGCACGAAAGTGAACGACTGTTATTGGACACAAACACCCTTAAAAAAAAGTAGGACAAATCCAAAAAAAAGGTCACATCCGATAAGTAAGAAGGGTTTATCAGCCAGCCAGCTAGCGTGGGAAGGGAATCACACACAAATACCTTCAAATAGATCCAAGCGATAACGTAAACATAGAATCCCCATCCACGAGCGCTTCAAAGTTCAACGGCTGAAACGAGTGAATTAGGACGCCTCTTCGCCTCGGTCACAACACCGGCAGGAGTATTCGTCGGCCCCACCTGCAACCCTAAGTCCCAAAACTTCAATTGGCGCAACGCCTAAACCGAAACCAAACGCGTAACACGCGACGGAAAACGTACTAAACAGCACAGACGGTAAAGCTGTGACAGACGGTATCCATTCTGGGAGGATTCTCACCCCTCGGCAGGTTCACCCCTAGCCTATTATATCCCCGGGACCAGGACGGGTAAAGAAACGTTAGTCATCATTAGTGTTGAGGTTTTAACAAACTACCACTCCCATGAGCCTGAAAGCACCTTCCTTGGCATGTTTCAGTTCATAAGTATTGGACGAAATCTTACGATGGATCATAAATGGTCCTACGTATTTGTCTGCCAATTTTCGGTATAGTATTTGGCAGCATCAGAGAGTACAAAGTTCTTACGCCAACTAGTTGATTAGGTAGGAACTCATCATCACGGCGTCGAAGATCTAGCGACTCTTAGCTTTCTCATAAGCTTTTTGCAACCGCAACTTAACATCCTTGTAAAGCTGACTAAAATGTTCCGCTCTTTCCATAAGTTGTTCTGGATCCAGTCTTACGGAGATATTCTCTTTTTATCACATTTCTCCTTTTACCAGCGTTACCCGACATTTTCATCTGCCGTCCGAAATTGATCATATACGGGTTAGACCCTGTAACTTCGTGACTCGCGGTTCTAAGTGCGCACGTTACTTTGGGTAATAAAGCATCCCACTCGCGATGATTATCCGAGACATAGGCTATAAGCATCGTCTTAAGGACACGGTTAACTCTCTCAACAGGGTTGGCTTGAGGATGGTAGTATGAAGTTATGCAATCTTAACCTGATACTTCTGCATTAGAGAGCGATATTCTTTCGACCTAATTGTACACCGTTGTCAGAAATTATAGTTCGAGGAACTCCGATAATAGAATACGTCGTTCTCTAGATGTCTAATAATAATATTAGCGGAAGGCTCTTCGCATAGCAAACGTCAAGGTAAATTTGCTAAACAATCGGTCACGACCCAAGATAAAGTTTTACCATGTTTGGTTTTGGGTAGAGGTCCGACTATATCACACTAATCTCTCCCACGGTGAATCAATGTAATGTGTCTCCTCATTATCCAGTAGGTTTCCGTTGTTCAGGTTTGAACGTATGCACGGAATACAGCGGCGTATATATCTTATAACGTCAGCAAGCATCTTCGGCCATAATATCTCTCGGCGATACGGTGATAGGTTCTATTAATTCCCAAGATGTCCACAGGTTGGTTCATCATGACACGAGCGTATGACCTCATTTCGGCGATTTCCAGGTACAACTTCTTTCCAAGAGTCAGCCTCACTAGTGAGGTCTCCATAGGGTGGTCTAACGTATTTACAAAGCCTGTTATCGATAATTTGAAACGTAGGGTCCCTTTCTGGTGATGTCTCTACGGCAGCATACAACTTGGCATACCAACGATCGGTCGACGGTCTCACTAACGACATCAAGAACAGGTACTGACCGGGATAAAGCATCGGGGACAACATGATCTTTTCCTTTACGATGAACTATCGAGAAATCGTATTGCTGTAGGCGCACGGACCAACGTGCTAAACGTCCCACTTGGAGAATTCAATTTATTTAACCAGCATAGGGAGTAATGATCGGTCACGACGGTGAAGTGTGAACCTCTAGATACGGTCTCAATTTTTCAATTGCCCAAGAACAGCTAGGCATTCCTTTTCAGTCGTCGAGAACTTACGTTCCTGAGTTGTTAAAGAACGGCTCAAGTAACTGATAACTCTCTCTTGCTCCTCGATAGTTTGGGTCAACACAGCTCCCATCCAAAGTCTGAGGCATCCGTCTGTACAACAAACTCCTTTGAAAAGTCAGGGCAAGACAAAAACAGGCGCAGATATCAAGCGTTCACGAAATGGCTGTCCAGGCTCTTTGCATTCAGTGCTCCCAGGTAAATGGGCGTTTCCTACGAAGTAAAGTTAGTCAATGGGGATATAACGGTAGCAAAATTGGGTACGAATCGGCGGTACCACGACGCCTATTCCACTATTCGCCTCACTTCTGTGACAGATTTAGGAGTAGGTATCTCGATAATCGCTTTAACTTTGTCTGGATCTACAAGTAATCATCTCCATTTACAACGTAGCCAGATATTTTAGTTCCTCACGACAAATAAACATTTCTCCTTACTAAGAGTAAGTCCAGGCAGTCCTTAATCTTTTCAGTACCTCCTTAAGTACAGTCATATGTTCCTCAAAGGTTGTGTGACAATAATGATGTCGTCCAGATAGACAAAAACTTTAGGTCCAATTCAGGTCCCAACACACCATCTATAAACGTTGCCAGGTAGCAGGTGAATTGTGAAGACCAAAAGGTAGACGTTTAAATTGGAAAAGTCCGCGATTGGGTACGGTAAAGGCAGTAAGAGAGCGGAAGATTCCGCGACAGGGATCTGCCAATAGGCCGACTTAATATCGAGAGATGTAAGATATTTGGCGTCTCGAAGCTTATCTAAAGTATTAGAAACATAAGGCAGAGGGTACGCATCTCTCTCTGTTACTTGATTAAGTTTGCGGGTAATCTACACACAAGCGGTAAGTCTTATCCTTCTTTGGCACCAAAAAATGGGCGAAGACCAAGGGCTTGATGATTTTTCTACAACTTCCCAAAGCTAACATTCTATCCAGTTCTTGATCTACGATTTTCTGCATGGTGGGAGAAATTGGGTTAGTATCGTTGCCTTATTGGTGGACTATTGGTCTGAATATTGGTGTTCAACTAACGAAGTGCAACCAAGTTTGCCTTCAGCACTCTTAGGAAAGCAGTCTTTACTAATTCTTCAACTGTAATCGCTGTTGGTCGGTAAGATGAGTTTTAGTGCATAGCGCATCTAAATACATGCTTTTCGGGAGAGAACACCCATTCTCCTTTCCTCAAGTCAGGTATAATTCCCATGATTCGCCAAAAATCTGCCCCAAAATTAGGACATGCGGTAGTTCAGGCACAATTATATTATACGATGAGTTTTTCTCGATCGCGCAACTGCACAGGGACAGAAATTTCACCCACAACACAGCATTCTGTCCGGACGCAACGGTGCATGTGGAAGTTCTACGTTTTAACGGAATACCAAGAGTTCTCAAATATCCCAACCAGGTTTTCCAGGATAGTAGCGAAGCACCAGAATCCAATAGCCCAAGAAAGTTTATCAAAAATTCGAACCTGAAGTACGGTCTTTCATCGTCCTCTGCGTGAGCTAATATAAAATCAATGACGAATCTTATTCTCGATGTTGTCGTTTCTACAACTCGACACGCCATACGACCTCCTAACGCTGTCTGTCGTTCGTTTCCCCGACATTTTGGACAAGTTGGTACTGTCACATTAGGCGTTCCGGCATCGGTAACAATGTCGCTTTCCTTGCCTGTGTACATTGAGAGGAACGGTGCCCCTCACCATTACAGTTCCACAGCGCAAGTTAGCTACAGGCGTAAACGTAACAGCATCACACGGACATAGAGGTGCGAAGGAGCGTCACGTAAGCTTAATTGGGCTCTAAAGCCTTTGCTCGACTAGGCGGCGTACATAGGCTTCAACGGAGGCTTTACGCCGCTTTCTAATTTCCTACGAAATATTTAATTGTCCTATGCTCGTAATTCAGTGAGACCCAATGCGTTTGATAAAAGGCCGAATATTCTTTAATAATATCCTAGTCTGGTAGCTTCAGGTAATTGAACCGTTAACGCGCGAACAATCCTTCATAATCGTATATATATAATCCAATGGGTTCGTCAACACCCTGTGTTCTATGTTTAATTTCCTCATACACGCGGTCGTCGTAATCGAGGGTTGGAAATTCCTCACGCAAACCTGAGCTTGTCCTCTCACGATTCAAAGCTATCCCTACTAGCGCGGTACCAAATCAAAGCACGGTCAGAAAAAGATCAATTGCGGAACGATATTAGTATCTCGCTGTTGGAATTCTTGCACTTTCAACTCATTACCCTCTCTGAAAAAGGCGCTAACGGACGTTCCCCTAAGTCCACTAATTTGAGCCCAAGCCGATACTGTACCGGTTTAGGTCCATTCGCGACACGCTGCGGCACGCGTTACCGGGCTCAACGGGTTCCTTATATCCCGTCCGAGGAATCAGACAATTCTGGCGCGTTATCCCCCAAAAGCCGACAAATCCAGTGCGAAAATTGACCCAAAGTTGGAGTTTCGTTCAAAATTTTTGGCCTTAAAGGTAGTTGCGAAGACAAAGCTAACTAAGCTGACTATAATTCTGAACGAGCCGTGGTTTGCTCTTCCGACGTAGACACAGCGCGATTGATACGGCCAAACAATGCGCAATCTTAGATGCCAGCTTACGGAATTCCGAAGATTTACGGGAATCGTTAACAGATCGGATGAGTTGCGTAAGCTCGGTTTCAATTTAGCTTTAATAGCGGTACAATCTTCCTCATCAAGGTGACGGATGCTTAGTCCGCACGTAACTAATACTATTTAGACATTTTGGTTAACTGTCTAAGAGTCTCTTTGCATGATCTCTTCAGTACCGGACTCCGTTACCCCGTGTTATGCGCAACTCATACACTAATTATCCGCGACAACCGTTCCAACATCCATTTTAAATCCATGACGAATAAAAAACGCTCAACCGGAACGACCAAGACGCTACGCGCGAAACGCAGCGGAGGTGACCCGCAGAAAAGAGAAATCAAAAAAAATAAAGGAGGGAGCGAAAGATAACTAAAGCCTTGAAAAACTCAAAAATGGCACGACAAAAAGAACTCGGCCCCACAGTTAGGGCGCCAAAACTTTTTGCTACCACCAGTCTTGTCAAACGCAAAATAACGTAAATAAAGTCATACCAGGGAGGGGTAGCAACTTAAGCGCCAGGGTGGTACCGATAACGTGGACCTACCTGGGTTAACGTCCTCACTTACCACAGGTGGATGTACGGGAAAGGAGTTTCCGGTGGCCGCCAGCTCAGTCGCAGATGGTCGTGGCCGGTTCGACAATAACACTTCGCAGGTGTGGGGCGACTGGTAGGTCGCCACCCCGTTAAAAAAAAGACACGAGCGCCAGGCCAATCCCCGGGTGTGGGAGTCCCCAGAGCGCACCTCGCTTGGTAAGTGTGGAGGTTAATAATAACCCTCGTGGCACACGCCACAGTTTACAAAAAAACACGAAGTTAAATGGTAACGAACAAAATTTATTAAATAGAACTCTTGAAAGTGACTTTTACAAAAAAAAAAAACAATATGACATACAAAAGTATCGCACATGAGCGGCGGTTCTTAGGACAACCCAAAGTTAAATAATAAACAAAAATTGGTTAATATAATGTGATCTCATATACCACCCCACCAAATCTTGATCGGTTTAAGTCAGTAAAATATTACATGAAGAGGGGGTTTTCGACAACCGTAATGCGCACACAACTGATTACGTACGTTTAGAAAGGGCCACCTCCACGTAAGCCACTCTGACAGGCTGAAGGCAAGATATAAATAAATTATAAAAATAACAACTCCTTTGTCCTGAGGGGACGGGTGAGCGATCTCTACGTTAATTGTACGTTCGCGAATTGAAATGAAATAAAAAAAAGTTATACACAAGTTACAGGGAGACTATCACTTAAGAGTTGAATTACATACGGTAAAATTAAGCGTAATAAAAATAAATTCGGTACTCGCCCGTCAAGGGGAAAAAAAAGCGAAAAAAAGAAAAAAATAGGAGTTCTGGTCCCAAGGACGGAACAGCTTCCTGCGCGTCTACCCGCGTGGCGTGAGACAAAATAAAACGATTCCTCCTCACGAGGGCGACGTTTGTTTCTCCCTCGGGGCTAGGCCAGACGTCAACCTGACGCTCCTGGGTGTCCCTCAGCTGACAGCGGGGGCACTCACAGAATCAAACGGCGATACAACGCTGCGAAGCCGGCGAAATTCCTTGCCGGTGTACGGGGTATCGACACGTGGTGGCTCGTGTAGTCGCTGGTGTCCCGGTACCACACCTATACGAGAGGATCGAGAACCTCAGTGTAAGATTACCAAAAACGAACTGTTAACGAAACTTACCTATTGGGGTAGGGGACAGCTGACGCAAAGCAAGAAAAACGTGGAACTCGAAAACACAATCCGCAACAATTTCATCGACGATAACCGCTAAGACGATAAATTCACCACAAAGTGTTAAAACGAGTAGATTTATCAAATCGCAAAAGCGAATTAAAACCTTTCCAAAGGCACTTCAAAAAAATCAACCCGCATTCTCTCTCC